>BPLR01012628.1:0-77375 GCA_021605095.1 Caerostris extrusa
GGTTAAAATTCTCCCATTTCGTTAGCATAAGTTCCTGTTTTCTTTGATAGAATCTCGAAAACCTAAGCTGCATCGTCCCCGCAGATAAATGTATTCATAATTTGGAACAAATCACACGGGAATCTGATATTATAAAATGGATTTTTCAGAAAAGAATAAATTAAAATTATTAATTTTTAGCTTAATGTTGCGAAGTATTGAGGAAATACTAGCATTCCAAAATATAACAGAGATTCAACACGAATACTCAAATAACCGTATGCTTTATTTTATTAATATAATTTTTAGAGCTTATATGAGATATTATATGAGGATTTTTAGAGCTGTTAAATTAATTTCGATGTGTTTAAAATTGAAACTGAAGACATTTATGGAAAGAGTTTATTATTTCAATGGATTAAGTTGTATAATAATGAAAAAATCAACTGAGTGGTTCCGAGTATATTAGAAAACTTGCGAGGTAAAAAAATTTAGATGCGCAAAGTAATACCTGAAAAATATAATTATTAATTACTCAATAATTAAAATATATGAGTCACTATAAATACACGTACGTTAATTTGAAGTGAGGCTAATGTTCTGGCAAAGTCCGACGCAGACATGAGTTTTAGACTCAGAGAACTATTAAGTTAAATAATTTTTATTTTCGAAAGAACTAGTTTTCCTTTAAAATCGTTGGATTTCGACGAAATTATTATTAAATAATAAGTATAACTATTGGTGTGTATTATTTTAATTGAACATTTAAGTAAGACAAAGTAATAAACTGGCAAAAATTTAAAAATCTATAAAAGAAGAATAAATTTAAAAATCTTTAAAAAAGATCTTATAAGAAGAAGAACAACAATCTACAAAACAAATTTTCATTAAAAATATTCTCCATTGAGTACTTAAGTAACAAAGTTCTTTAAAAGATTCAAAATTATATTATAGGAAAATTTACATTCAATTAAGTTGTCTTATTCATTAAATTCCCCAATAACAGATTTAGACATACATTATATATACAGAATAAATTCAAATAAATAAGGACAGAGTACAGAAACGAATTTTTCGTTGTCGCGAGGTTTTTTATTATGAAATATCACTGTTTAAAAAAAAGCCGGTAACTAAATCTTTACCGAACAACACTTTTAAAAATATATGTAAAATATAACTATAACTAATACGAATTAAAAATAAATAAAAATGACTATAAAAAATGATTTATGATACTGTAAAACAATTTTGAGACAGTTGAACAACTCAAGTCAAATCTTAAAAATATATTAAAAATTATTTAAAACATTAACTATGCTGCATTAAATTTAATTCTTGTCTTTTAAATAAAACACTATTACAATTTTTATACAATTGAACATCATTAAATACATTTTTAACTTACACATGCAGAACGAATTAGCTCAGTTCAGAGAGACTTTATTTTTTTTAAATTTCATTATTCTTGCATGACAAATATTGTAAGGAACTGTAGCAAGGAAGTACATTTTTATATATTTTGAATTGACAATGAACAATCAATTTTTTTCTATTGTTATTATATGCATTCTGTTAGGAATGATATTTCCATCGGCCAAAGATGTTTGACTAGTTTTCAGATGTGTTAGACCTGTCCTCAGGAATTGCAGATGAGTCCCTTCGGATGAATATATATGCCTTTTCTGAATTTGTCAGCCTTCTCTGTGATGCAAGACAGCATGTGTGTTCTTCAAACACACGCTTGTATTTGAATCCTTTACCACACTTATCACAAACATGAATTTTCAGTTCAGAATGAAGTTCTTTATGTTAGTATAGTTCTGACTTGATGTAGAATGTTCTGCCACATTCGTCACAAATACAGTGAGCCACAAAATTGAGTATACACTTCTAAAACTTTTTAGACTTCTTCCAATTGCAAATTAAATATTGATTTAAATAGACAAAATTTTTTTATCCTAGATACTTTAACCTCTGCTTTACCATCCTATAATAACACAAATCTCTATAGTTAACTTATTTATTACGAAAACGTTAAGCGATTCGAAGAAAAGATAGAAAACCATGCCACAAAAATTGAGTATACACTTCTTATATTTGTAAATTATGCCTCCCCCCCCCAAAAAAAAAAAAAAAACACAAATTGGCCCCAAAAGACTGAAAAATAATCCATTTCCATACAATACCTAAGCATTATATTCGCACCCAATTCATGAAAAAAAAAAAGAATTTAAATGATCTTTTATTCACTCATCCTATATAGGATAATATTAATTTTCCAACAAACTAAGAAAATTATGATTATAACCATTAAAGTCTATTTTTGGAGTTTATTAATAAAAAAATAAAGAAACTACCATTTCTTTGTGCTGACATTTTTTCCAAAAATCTTTTAACTATGTGTTTGATTGCATTCCATTTAGTTATCGGGGATATTGAGATGCTTACAAAATTTACTGTCACAGACAATTTTTCGATTTTGTAGATTAGGTACTACCCAGTTGGTATGCTGTTCAAGAATATCAGATATCTATTTCTAGGTGTTTGAAAGATTTACCTCCAGCAAAAAAGTTAAAATCGCAGTCAAGGGGCCGTTGTGTTTTTTTTTTGGGCTATTTTTGTCGTCGCCAAAACAACGTCTAACAACGCGTTTCTAACTGAAGTGAAATCCTACTAAGAAGCAGAATTTGTATAAAAATGAAGAATTACTTGAGAAAACGAAAAACGCAGTATTTTTTCGAAAAAAAAAAATATGAAAATGATGATTCACGACAGTGTAAAAATTTAAAAAGAAAAACAATGCCCTTTTTAATTTTATTTTTTAATGCGGCGTTTCCGCAGATTTCCGTGTAACTTAATTTTATAGAAAAAAGCAATGTTTTTCTAAGAGAAATAAAATGCCGAAATGAACAAACTATGCTAGTAGGGTGTGGTGGAAGGGGAATAGAAAATACGCAATCTAGAAGGTTTAACGATATATGTCGATGAGCAAATATATAATCAGTACCATCTTAGTTTGGGTTGACATCCCTCTCCTCCGTCGCGAGGTCTGCCTTAAGTTCAAGGCAAGAAGAGAGACGATGATACAAGCCTCGCCAGCCGCTAAGCCTATTCTAAAGCGACGCGCCACCATTCGCTAACAGCACAATCAGGTAAAGCTACGGATGTACATGTTCATCATACTACGCATTAAGTAGTTGAAACAGAAAATAAAAAACAAAACAAATATGAGACGATACTGTGAATTTAAAAAATGCTGCAATGGATGATAAGCAATGTAATGAATTTACTGCAAGGAACAAAAATCGTCCTTTAAATAATTCTGTTTTAACGCCCAATCCAAAATTTAAAAAAAAATAATAATAACAAGGAATATTAAAAATAAGGAAAACTGAAATCCTTCTACGAATTTCAATTTATCAGTGAACATACTTTGCTGGACGAATATTCGTGGGAGTATACCATGTTCAATAACCCAAGAAATTTATGAAGCAATTGGTCAGAATACTACAAGAATAGCAGTTCTGCATTTTAGGGTTCCGCTAGTTCTTTTTTTTTCCCTTGCGGTTTCTGCCAAGTCCCCTCCTAAATAAACAAAATGAACGCTGCGATTTCAAAATACTGCGGTTTTGGAGATTCCATTTGGCGCGGAAAAGAGACTTGCCGAAATCGGAACCCTAAAGTGAAGAATTCCCATAGGAACCATCAAATTAAAGAGCTACAAGAATATATCAATATTTAATAACTGTAGAATTTTATGAAGAAGCAATTGTTCAAATACTACAAGAAGCACCATCAAATTCAGACAGAGAAGTCATTTAAGTGATGGTTAAATTAACATTTATACATAAACAAATCCTTAGATACTATTGTATTTTTGAGGATACTAAAAAACAATAATATGTTGATATTTGAAAGCCTATCCTCTTATTGTAGATTAATTCGGAGATCCTTAGCCGCGTAGCGGCCGCTAGCTCCTTCATTGTAAAATGTTGAAACATAGTGGTGTCTCCTGCCCTTTGAGTTTATAAGAAAAATAGATAATTAAATGCCCTTTTTTAAAAAAAAGAATTATTTATTTAATAAATTTATAAAATGAAAAATACCAAAAATTGCAAAAGTGTAGATGTTGATGAAATCAGTTGCATGTAATCAAATAAATAAAACAGAATGAGCAAAGGTCAAATTAGGAGAGAAAAAAAATAGCTTAGGAGAAAAGCGAACTTTTTCATCTAGACAGTTGTAGGTAATAAATCAATCAGAGCAGGAGAAAATCGTCAGGATAAGGAATTAATTTAAAATATTTAGAACAGTGCGAGGTCTTTTGCTATGTTTGCGGGAAAAAATATCATAATCGTAATTTTGTAGGATGTTTAAAACAGGCTTATTGATGTTTTGTACATCATTATAGAATTTAGTAGAAATTTTGTGAACAAATTGTCTTAAACTTGGAATCGAGAGGGCTCGTCTAATATCGTCATTACGAAAGTACCAGGGTGAATTCGTTAACATTCTGAGAGTTTTGTTCTCAAGCCTTTAAATAATTTCAAAATTAGTACGCGCAACAGAACCCCAAACTGGGCTTGCATAAGCTAATACTGGAGGAAGATAAGTGAGATATATTAGAATTTTGAGATTAAGAGGTAAGGCTGAATTTCTATTGATTAAAGGATAGAAAATCCCTAAATTGAGTATTGAATTTATTTCTAAGGTTGTAAATATGCGATCTGTAGTTAAGTTTACTATCAAAAATAATTTCTAAGTACTTAGTTCCTTTAGACCAGGTGATATAATTATTATATATTTTAATATTAGGAGGGTTATAGGATTTTTGCAAGTGAAAAGAACTGCTTCAGTCTTGTCTACATTTTGTTTTATCTTCCAGTTAATGAGCCATTTTTCTAAATCAATGATATAATTTTGCAAATTTTCCTGGATAGTACAAGTTTTTCGGCCTTGCGTTAAGTTTGCAGCGTCGTCAGTATACATTTTGATATTGTTATTTTGTAGAATATCGTTGATAAAGATATTATAGAGGAAAAGAGCTAGAATAGAGTCTTGGGCACACCAGCGTGAATATCACGAAATGAGGAATCAGTATTCCCTACTGCGACAACAAAGTGTCTGTCTGAAAGATAATTACGAATTACTTGAATCAAATAAGGAGAGAAATTGTAAGAAATGAGTTTGTAAATCAATCCATTACCATACACTCTATCAAAAGCCTTGGCCACATCAAGAAAAATTGCAGCAGTTTCATATTTCCAGGTACAAATCCTTCAGCAACAGTTTCTGGGAGATTGTGAAGCTGATGCGGTGTAGAAAGTGTTTTGATAAATCAAAATTGCTGTGGGATGAGAAGGTTCTTTTGATTTGACTCCCTTTTAAGGAGGTTCAGGGTGACATTTTCAATTAGTTTACTAATAGAAGATAGTAAAGAATTTGGTCTGTAATTAATAGGAGAAGTAGGATCCTTTCCAGGTTTAAGAATTGGGAGAATTCTAGCTGTTTTCCAAGACGTAGGATAGTAACCAATATGAAGAATAGAATCAGTAAATTTACATATCTCAAGTATTATTTTGAAAGGAAGGTTTTTAATATTTTATTAGTAATTTTATCTATGCCAGGAGTTTTGTTAACTTTCAGTGGGGAAATACAATTAATAATGAATGATGCTTTAGTGATAGGAAATTCAGAAATTTGATAAGTATTAATAAAATTAGTGATAGTGGACTCAACGAGATTTTCTGTATCATGATTATGAATGTTGTTCTCAAGAAACTGTTCCTGAAGGCTGTCAGCTAAAACCTCACCTTTTGACTGTCAGTGGTGGCCAGCGAATTGTTATGGCCTAGTGCTCTAATGTGAGAACGTTTACGTTTAAAAGTCCTGGGTAAGACCAGAAAGAATCATCTTCGTATTTTACAGTTTGCAGGTGTCTATCCCAAGTTTCATAATTATATCGAGCAATAGTTCTTCTCAGTAAAGTCTGCGAGTGGTTATAATTAGTCTTACTTTGTGGATGACGAAAGATTTGCCAGGTTTTATGAGCATGATTAAGGTTTTAATGTGTAGAGGAAGATAACTACGATTGTTAGTATTAATTTGTTTCGAGGCAGAATTGCAAGCATCAGTAATTATTTTCGTCCTATTTTCAGTAGCGTCATCAATTTCAGCAGCATTGTTAAGTTTGTGGGCAGAGTAATTAAAATTAAAATCAATTAAAGATTCTAACATTGCTGTTTACAGAGATGGTAGGATAAGAAAGGTTAAATTTAATAATTACAGGATTATGATCTGAGGAAAGCTCATTAAGAGAAGAAATGGTGTAGTTAAAATGAAAATTTTTCGTGACTGCAAGGTTAATAGTAGAGGCAGAATAAATACTAAATCTTGTAGGAGAGTTAGGAGCTAGAATATCAAAATCAGAGTTATGAGCATAAGCAGCTAATTGTCTACCAGTATTATTTATACACTCATGTCCATAAATTAAGGATAATTCAGAATCACACAGAAATTGAACTCTAAAATAAAAATTTCACCTGTAGAATTATCACACACATCTTGAAGAAGAATACGCAAATTACAGGAAACCACCGGATGGCGCGGATAGTACGTCACAATAACGAGGTGTAAAAAGAGAGGGGTATATAAGGAATGGTGGCAAAAGAAGTAAAAATTGTTCACAAGCACTTTAAAGCCTTTCAGTGCAATAACCGCATAGTTATGGCACAAAGGGCATTTATGATTTTTTTACGTGGTAGAATTATCGGACGACTGGAATGACAAGAGTGTGGAATCGCCCAGAGTGTCATCTCCAGGTATCCAGATGATGGTAATGAGTAGAAGGAATGGTGGCCGAATGAGGACCGGTATTTAGCAGTTATTTCATCAGTCTGTCATTCTTCGCCGGACAATTTCATACCGTGTACAGAGCTTAGGGCACATTGGTCTATATGCTCGTAGGCCTGTCAGACGTGTTCCACTTACAGCCACTGTCGCCTGCGATTAACCTGAGTAGAGAGCATGCATTGTGGACACCGCAACATCTGGGTGTGATGTTTTCCGACGAGTCCAGGTTTAGTTTGCAGTCTATTCTCGGACTTCATATGGAAAACGCCAGGTACCCGTTACCAACAAAGAGAACACCATTGAACGACACCGACGGTGGTGCAGGATGACTCGTTTGGGGAGGAATTATTCTTGGTTCCAGAACTGGCCTGCATGTTCAGAGTGTAACGATGACAGGCCACATCTATCGGGATGTCATTCTGGAACAACATGTACGTTTGCTTCGGGGCGCCATGGGTGCTGAATTTCTGTTTATGAATGACAACGCCTGTCCTTACCGTGCAAACATTGTAGACGAATGCCTTCAATTGGAGGATATCACCCGTATGGATTGGCCAGCATACTCACCGGACTTACATCCAATAGAGCATGTGTGGGATATGCTTGGCCGACGGATTTCAGCCCGTCAACCCCCTCCCACCTGTCAACCGGAACTTCGGGAGGGCATTGTTTGATGAGTGGTGTAATATTCCCCAAGATCAGATTGATAATTTGATACTCAGCATGCCTAGGCGTTGTAAGGCCTGTATTGCATCGTCCGGGAGACATACTCCTATTAACCATCATACTAACCATGTTATACTGTTTTTGTAAATAGGTTCTTTTTTTAAATTTGCTCCAGGGAGTAAAAATCGTAATTTTTATTAATTATGTCAAACATATAGCATCTTTTGCTCTTTACCTTTTGTTTAATAAATAGACTTTACAAATAAGTCAAATTTGTTTTGCTTCTGTCTCTGTCTTTGCCTGAACTTCATTATCCTTAATTTATGGTCATGAGTGTATTATAACAACCCCACTGAGTATGTCCAGCATTAAAATCACTAGCCAAAATGGTGCTACTAATATAGGAAAAAAAAAGAACATTTAGAACATGAATGAAATTAGAGGAAGCAACATTATTTGGAACAAAAACAGATGCAATAGTCAAAGATGGAAAATTTGGAAAATTAAGAGTTACAACAGTAGTTTTAATTGCATGGAGAAGGAACATGTGTGTGTGGAATACTATTCTTTATTAAAATACTAGAGAAATACTATTAACCAGAAAAATTAGGAGAATGATTTGATTTTAAAAGCGTTTCCTGAAATAGTACAATGTCCGGGTCATAGTTATTAAGAAAAACATCAAATTCAAAAAGTTTATTTTTAAACTGCAAGCATTCCAGTAGCAAATGCAAAGCCTAGTAGCCGATTAAATCATTACGAAGTATTTGGAAAGAGATTGAGACGCCAGGCCATTAACAAATGCCTGGTGTTTATCTGCTTTAGTTTGAGCAATACTTATTTTTGGATAAGGCCATCAAGACCCTCAGATTAGTAAATATAGAGAGAAATTCTCGCATCAGATAGCTAGTTTTTTGAAAAATTTGGATATCATCAACACTTATTAATGAATTCAATCGGATTTGAGGATTGAAGATTTGATTTTAAAGATTATAATCAGGGATATTAGTAGTTTGAGGATAAGAATTTTATTGAAAGCCAATCAATTCAAAATGAACTACAGAGCAAGTGAATTGATATGGGTCAAGCGTTACATTTAGCAACACATATTTCATGCCAGATTTAAAACACACACATGAATAAAATCACGTGAAAACAGTTTATTTTAAATAAAAGTTTTGGAAATAAAAGTTTCTCGTGTTTCGCAAAAGCATTAATTTGTTTTAAATAATAACTTATACTCTTACGGACCTTTAGCCTCACACCATGTTCACACATAATAATATCTGGATTCCATTTACGAAATAAAAGCTATTATTTCCACACGTCTAGCGAAATGTATCGGTAAGCACACATCTAAAAGTAAAGTTCATCTTTAAGGATGTCGGTTAGCAGAAAAGAAAAAAGTACTATAACAGCTATACTATTATCGATTATAACTAGAAGCAAAAATAACGTCTAACGAAACTCAGTAATCAAAAAGTGGGGATCCCCTTCAAAAACCAACGGATCTCCAAAGATGAGTCCGTACGATTAATGAAGACATTTTCCAATTGTCCTATTTGGTGACTTATAGTGCCGTTGAGAAATATTTTTCGTCAAAATGCAACAAATAATGGGCTACAATTCTAAATAGGGAATTGCAACCCTATAATGAATGCTTAATTTCGCGAAACAGAATTTGAAAATAAACAAAGAAAAATATTGAAAATGTTAGGAATTTTAATGGGAAAAAAATTGCTGAAAATTAAAGAAATTTTAGGAAAAATCAAGGGATGCTGGAATTTAATAAACTGCGTAAGTAATGTTGGATTGTATACCCCAAAAACTTCTTTAAATAAATCCTTTAAATAGTAATTTTGGTAGCACTTTTCTATGTGATGTACACCGCATAAATTTCGACAGATGCCAAATTGATTTGTGACCCTCCGGGTGCCGTTTAATCTGAACTCGTGCTTGATGTGCTACCAAGATCCTTCAATTGTGTTAGTGTGTGCCCCCGTTTCTTGATCCTTAAAATGTTTAGAACGGTTTACCGTTCAATGAGTAAACCCTTCATCCCCCCAAAAAATATATACAGCCCAGAAACTATCATGGTCCGAGCACGATCCTTTACTTAATTTCTCGCATCAGAGTTTCCTTTCTCCCATCATGCACCTCAACAACAAACAGCTCCAAACACCTAATCTTCTTAAACACTTCTATCTCTATTTTACTTTTATTTACAGAACTTATTCTCATCAATTTCCACAATTGTATTAGGTCCATCCAGTATAATGTTCTCTTTCAAGATGACATCCATGCAGATTGCTTTACAAAAACTCTTCCAGTCACGGTATTCAGCGCGCACATTCAATCTCATCTGCTATATCCGCAATCGAATGCCTACGGATACAGTCATATGTAATCGTACGTCATCGTACGAACTCATTTTTGATTGAGAGAACCATGAATTTTGATGAATGAATCTCTTCACATTTTCCGTTACACCATCAAAATTCTCTCAGCATCTCCAGATATATCCATCAGATTTATTTTTCGCAACCTTGGAATCATATCATTTCCACCATTAGGACACACGACATTCTTAGCAATCGAACCTTCAAACATAAGCCATTCAATAATTTTCAACTTACCTTGACATTCCCGCATCCCTGAAGAAACCTCTTTTGTAGCATGGCACCCTTCCTTCAATTTTTAAGAAATGCCTGTAATCTTTGTTCCCAAAATAAAATTCTTCTATACCAGATATCGCTAATCGAAAGACTTTGGTCAGTACACAAGGAAAGAAAACAACAGCAGCAGCATGAACTGGTAACGAGTGAAATACATCGTTATTAAAATTAACGATTACTAATTCTTCTAGAAAATTCCAGCAATTGAATTAAACCACGTAACGGCTATTTTGTGATTTAGCCTACAAAAACGCAATGAAATCTCAAAACCAAAGGATATTTCATTTTCCCAATGTATCAACAAAGAAGGCTCACTATTTTTGCCAAATATTGCAGAATATATATTTCACTTTGAACACAAATCTCTGGGATGTAATTTATATAATAAAACAAATAAAGTAATACGGTTCAAATAATTTCTTGTCCATTGCTCATGTAATTAACCAAACCATAAATCTCGTACATTAGAAATATAATAATTAACATATCTCCTTTTGTACAAATTAAAAATGCTAATCTGGTTCTTATAAAAATTTTATCATGATGTGTCCACCTTTATCTTAATTTCATTCCGACAACGCCACTTTGAAACCTGAATAGCTGAGGTTCGTTCTTTCCAGGAAGCTAGGATTCTATATGCTTGGCACCAAATCGCCAAATAAACAAAACAAAACAAAAAGAGGAGGGGGGCGGCGTCATGGTTATAATTTACATGTAACTGCAACAAGCATTTTGTATGTTGCTTATAATGGCAAAATTTATTAAAAAAGCTGAAATTTAAAGATGGTGTTTTCATATTTTTAATAATTATAGCTTTTGTCATAAATATATTATATAATCAGTATCATTTTAGTTTGGGCTATCTCGCTTTTCCGTCACTCGGTCTGCATTGAGCTTTACGATACGAGCCCTCTCTTCTGTGTCGCTAGTGCTCGCCGCTGTACATATCGTAAAGCGACGCACTCTACGTTGGCCTTTTGCTGGCATCACAATCACGCATAAATTGCAGATGCACTTCATTATTGAAATACAAGTGATCGGAACAATACTTAAATAAATTTGTAAGCTGCTTATAATGGCGTCTTTTAAAAAATATATAAAATCTAATAAAATATGTTTTGCTTGTTTTTCGCGAAAAAAAGTACAAAAAAACAGTAAATATAAAGAATTTAATAACAATGATACTAAAAATTAAAATGGAGGTTTACTTACGTTTCATGGACGAGTGTCTTTATTTAAAGGCGGAAATCACTTCTTAATTAACTGAAGAGAAGTGTGCAAATATCGTTGAAATGTCAAATCTGTGCTGTCGTCACCACCACATGTGCTCGGCAAGATAATTAGCCTCCACATGTTTACCTCTATTATACATTCTTTTATCAAATTTTGATCCATGTATTTTAATAATTTTTTCAACACCTTCAATCATACCTTCGGAATTTGAGCACTCTTGTCATTCACACTTCTCAACAAAATTCATACCAGAATCACCGTTTGACTAGCAAGTAATAAATCATTCCTAATACATTTTTTCCAACATTTCATTTACCCGATAAGATCTATACTCATATCGGTTTGGCCAAACCATGCGTCTCTTCTCACAGACATTCTAATCTGATGCTAATTAGTTCCTTTCCTTCGACAAGCCCATATTTTATCTTCAGAAACATAAAAAAAAACCATCCGATTTCACATCAGAGTCACATTTTGCGCATTCAAGACTTATTAGAAACCGATTCATTTTCTATAAAACACTTAACACTGTATATGCACCCAATTTACCCAATTCATAAAAATAAAAAGAATTCAGAGGCTCTGTCATCCCTTCTGCAGACTAATAATAAAGCACACCATTCCACTCACCTGTCATCCATTTCTGATCTTGCACGGACGTATTAAATGAATAAAGATAACATGTACAACAGCACAAAATAGGAAAATTTTAAATAATAAATATAAAACAAAAGTAAAAAAAATGTACTCTGCTGGGACGATATACAGGTTATCCATAAAATTTAGAATTTGATGTAAGAACAAAACGCATAGCAGCAATCTTAAAACTAAGTAAGGGATTCACGTAAGCGACGCGACGAGATTACAAGTTTGCTGGCCTTGTTTCGACATGTCTGGTGTGTATTTGATATCTCTATCAGAATTTAAATTATGATACATTGTTGGCTACCACCTGCTTTTAACAAAAAAGCAAATACAGTTACATCACAATCACACAAATTACAATCACACTTTACTATCTGAAATTTTTTTAATATACATAGAATTACATAAAAACGTAGTCAGAAAGTAACTTTTTGTGGTTATATTCAGCTTTATCGTAGCAAAGTACAAACTAAGAAGCAACTACATGTATCCTATCCAACTATCTACATTTATATATTTAAAGTTATTAATACTGTAGAATTTTTTTTTCTAATGCAGCTGGCAAATAGACCGTGTTCTTTTATGCCATAAGGGCTGCACCGATGTTACTCACTTTGCACTACCCAGGGGCGCGTGTAACTTGAAGATAAGCCACGAACGCGGAGTAACAATGCCCCCGCAACGCTCTACGATCCTATTAGGACCGGGACCTACAGTTTAAAGTGGATTCGAACCACTACAAACACCCATGGCAACACCAGGATTTGAACCCGATACTTGTGGTACCGAGCGCCAGAGCACTACCACTCGGCCGGAATTTTTTATCTCGGAAAGAATTGTAGCATTTCATTCCCGGGACAGTGGAATGTATATTCCTTGACAAGTACATAATAACAATCTACCACTAAAATTTTACAGCAGATAAGCAGAGTTGTGGGTAGTTATATTATATAAAATTAGTGTTTTGTACTAATGAGAACCACCTGTCACTCAAATCTGATAGCAGATATTCAGTGTCATATGATAATGAGACCTTATGAAATTAGCGTTTGTTTGTGCGGCTTTCACAGGTCGAAACAACTACATATGGAATATAAAACACACCATGAGTTGTTCCATCGTGATTGGTGATCGACTATGAGCTGAGAAATGTCTATTCCAATGAGAAGTGAGGGAGGCTGACCGTACTAGATTGATTACCTTAAAGGGAGGTTTTTTAGAGAAGAAAAGAGATGGTTTCGTGTATCATGTCGTGTGATAATTAAGGTCTTTTGGAGACCGGTTGGACTAGATTCGTCGTAGACAAGAGAACTCTGAAAATCTCCGTCCTTGGAGTAAACTGAACTTGTGAATAAAATTTAAATCTTTAATTTTCTTTTTTTTGTAAATAATAAATTGTATTAACCAAAAGTTTATATATGTATATATAATTCTTGCAAGTAGAAATTAAAGTATTCCCAAGAACCTGAAAGTTTCTCTCTTCTTGAAGCCGTTGTAGGTCTAGTATAGACCGAGACGTTACAGCCCCAGTGGAATATGACCAGTGTAATTACTAGACTTCACAGGAAATTTAAAGATTTATTACTTGCTATATGAAGTAGTACTCTGCTATATATGAAGTAGGAAAGGATGTTTTCAATACGCAAAGGAAATTGATTGCTTCCTTTTCAACATGAAAAAGGAAGCAATCAAGGAATATCCGAAAGTATCAAGTCTTTTCGGTCCTAAGTTAAATAGTGGAAACAATACAGGCTACATATATTTGTCCAGATTTGCCATCTAATGATTATATCACTCAGAACTTTAGATTATTATTTACACCAAACGATGGGAATTTTTAGTGTGTTGTTCAGCTGCTTGGAAAATAGGATTTAACAATGAGTTATGTGGTGACAGAAATTCATTTTTATTAATGGGGAAACATATTTCGAACGAAATAATCAATTTGTTGGAAAATTCTGTCCAGGAAAATATATATAACCGAGCTGCAGTCTAAGGATTATGAGACATTTTACTTGATTTTCTGTGAGACATTCACCAAAGCATAAATTAATGCAGAGGTCAAGTACTGGTTTAAAATTAAAAAGAGTAAGAAAAGATTCAGGTATGAACACACGGTTCGGATATATGTCAACACACGACGCGGTTCAGACATCATCACGCGGTTTGGATATATATGTTAATTTAATCCAAATGCGTTTTACATGTCATGTAAATATAATACCTTAAATTGTCTGTAATCGAGTTTCTTTTTTTTTTGCATATATGTTTATATGTAATTTTATCACCTCTTTTTGGTGTGCACAATACATAGAACTTTAATAGTATCATTTAAACGCTGATAAATGCCTTTATTACAAATACTAAGAAAAGTACAAATTAAAAAAAAAAATTTCTTCATTCAAAATACTACCAACGAAATCTCAAAAATTTGAAAAGTTTCCTTTTTAACAGTAAATACATTTATTTCAGTTAAAATACATAATCTGTAGTATGCATAAATTAAATTCTCTGAAGCTAAGGATTTAGAAGGACTACAGGACAAAAAGCTCCATTAGTGAAGCAAATAATTTTTTATTCAAATAATTGTTGTATGCAATATAAAAGCATTCTGTTTAACTATTTTACATGGATTTTGGACTGATGATAATTATTAAGTCAATGAATCAAGTACAGATATTCTGCATCGCTATCATTTATAATTAAAAAAAACCCGTTAATACGCAACTTGAATCTTATTTTTGATTCTGTAGCATTTTTTTTCAACCATCACTCAAATTTAACATCATACGAGCTTTATTGTGGGTAGTTATATCACATGCAATTAAAGTTTTGCCCTTTTGTTAAGCCCCTTGTGAGTGAGAACAACCTGTCACTCAAATCTGATAGCAGATATTCGGTATCAAGTATAACGAGGGAAATTAGCGAATGTATGAACGACCTTCATAGGTCGAAACTACAGATGGAATATGAACTATACCATGAGTGGTTCCATCAGGATTGGTGATAGGCCACGAGTTGAGAAATGTCTACTCTAATAAGAAGTGAAAGAATCTAACCCCCTCCCCTTAACGGGGATTGTCTTAAAAGGAGTTTTTTTTTTGTGAAGGGAGAGTTCTGCGACGAGTCGATCGGAAGTGTTGTTTTTTTTTTCTTCTAAAGTGATTGAATAGGCCGGAGTTTTCCACCTGTTTTCAAAGTGAGCCCCCTTGTGATTTCGTGAATCACGCTTTGCGATAGTTAAGGTCTGCCGCAGATCAGCTGTTTAGATTCGTCGTAGACTCGAGAACTTTGAAAATCTACAAACTTGGAGTGAACTACACTTGTGAATCAAATTTATATCCTTTCCATTTTATTAAGAGTATCATCTTCATTATAATTTTTTGTAAATAGAGTTCTGGGTACATATATGTACACAGAATTCTATTTACAAAAATTATAATATATATATATATATATATATATATAATGTTTATAAATAAAATTGAAAGTGTTCCCAAGAACATGAAAGTGGTTCTCTTTTTTGTAGCAGTTATAGGTCTAATATAGGCCGAGACGTAGAATTGCAGTCAACAGAAAACAAAAGACAAAATGCTTCATTTCCTAGTTACTCCTGGCATTTACTCTCACTGAGTTTCAATCTATATAATATAACGTTGTGCTTCAGTAAAAGGAAAAATAAACATTTGATGATGGTTTCAAAGATATGAGCAAAAAAATTTGCCTACCTGGAAATAGCGATGTCTGCTTTCTGCAGGGCGATCTGCGAAGCCCTTGCGGATGCACTGACAGCAGCGTCGATACGTTCCTTGAATTTGGAAGAACGCAACATAAATAAGTGCTTCTTTTTGCCCGAAGACACCAACACATTATTCTTGTACTTGCCCTCTTCTCGAGTGCCGTCCCGCAGCGTCGTCACGCCATACCCATACTTCTTATTGTTGTACCTGACCATATAAAAAGGAAAAGAATTTTAGCACCGAAAATAACCAGCAACTCAGATACTTTAATAAACGTAATTAATTAGTATCAAATGATTCTTTTAATAATCTTTAGAACAGTATGAAATTAAAAGAAAAAAAAGAAAAACATTTCGATTCTTGTGACTAATCTTCAGTGTCCTGCAGTGCGGAACGGACATCCCATGAGTAATCTACTCATGGATGGAGGGAAAGGAGCAGCTTCTGTTGTGATGGAGCACCCGTAGGTAGGACTCTGATTTGGCAACATGACGCTCTTATAGTCCTGTGAGACAAGGATGTATGGCTTAAAGTGGATTTCGAACCACTACAAACATACACATCCATCCTCCCACCTCCGGGACTAGAACATTAAAAACTTGCGGCACCGAGAGCTAGACACTCGGTCATTCAGGTCCTTTTGATTCACAAATTCCATTTATTGAAATATATTTAATTGTAAATACGTTAATATTTATGCAATGCAAACTCATGTTTGTGAAAATTGCAACACCACGAAGGAATCGTCATAATTGAATGAAATTTAATACACAGTGAGTTGAGTGGTAGTGGTACAAATAAATGATTAAATGTTCAAAGCAAACAAACAATAACAAGAGATCGGAATCAGTATTTTGTGTAGCCACCACGCGCCGCAATAAGTGCTGCTACACGACGTGGCATGGAGTTAAACAAATTTTGAATGTGTGCCTGAGGAAGAGCATTCCATATTGTTTGTATGCGCACCCAAAGTTCGTCTGCAGAAGCAACAGGACGAGGATCACGAGCGAGACGCCGACCAACGAAATCCCACACATGTTCAATCGGCGACATATCCGGGTAATACGCAGGCCAAGGAAGACGCTGTACATGCCGCGTTGCAAAGAAGGATTGAACAGTCCTAGCGATATGAGGGCGGGCATTGTCCTGTTGAAATACAGCGCCTGGCAAGCTTTGAAGGAAGGGAACAGCTTGGGGCTGTAGAACTTCACTGATGTACCGGTTGCTGCTCAGATTGCCCACAATTCTTAGCAATTGAGATAGTCCATGATATGCTATGGCACCCCAGACCATAACTCCGGGTGTTCGTCTACTGTGGCGTTCGATAATGCACTCCGGAAGGTGGCGTTCACCGGCATAGCGTCTGACACGAATGCGGCCGTCATGGTACCACAAATTAAAGCGGGAATTCGGCAGAAAACACGACATGCTGCCAATCAGCACGCCAGTCTCTATGCTGAGAAGCCCATTGTAGACGCAGGCGGCGATGGTTTAGCGTGAGAGGGATCCTGTATAAAGGAGTCCTTGCGCGCAGTTCACGCTGCAGCAGACGTCTACGAATTGATGAAGCACGCAATGAAACACCTGTAGCTATTGACCACTGTGCTGCCAATTGTCTAGAGGAAGCTGTAAGGTCCGTCAGCGCCATGCGTACCAGGTGTCTATCATCGCGAGCTGACGTCACATTTCGGCGTCCACTCCCGGATTTCCGAGTTGTCCGACACTCGTCCGTCCATTGCTTCCAAAGACGCATCACTGTGCTGCTGTTACGCTGCACACGAGCGGCTACTGCACGATAAGACAATCCAGCTTCACGAAGGCCGATGATTCTCCCCGTTCAAACTCTGTAAGTTGTTCAAATCTCGCTCTCTTTCGTCGAAGAGGCATAAGTAACGATTGAGCTAACGTTTACCACTAGTAGATAACCACCGATAACCATACACGCCTCGCTACCGCCGTCTATTTATTCGATCCTTCCGCCGTTCAGAGGGCGCTGCTCAGCATACGCATGCGCTACGGATTTGAAATTCTAATTATTTGCATATCATGCGCTAATTTGCATTTCCTGAAAATTTCAGCTCACTCGCGTAAGTCCTTCATGGTGTTGCAATTTTCACAAACATGAGTTTAATATGTCTTGTAAAAATGTTTTACAAAAATTCGTGGGACAGATGTTGTGTAAAAGAAGTTCTTTATGGAAAGTTCAAAATTAAAAACGGAATATGAATATTGTTTGCTTCACATTAGTCAAAACACACAATTCAAATTATAGGAGGCGAATTGAAAAATTATGCATTAAAGAATTTCTTATTTATGGAGTGCAAAAATTGAGGGTAAAAATCTTTAAGAAAAAATAATGAAAAATCATTCTTATTTTTTAATTCAATATTAATAATTTTTTAAACATAATAAATTTATAAAATTTAATGCAACATCAATCAATGTCATCATAAATATAATTGTAAATTATTCAAGCAAAAATAATTAGAGTTATCTAAGTTTTTCTTTTAAATTCCCTAATATTGTAGTCTTTAATGTAACCAAGATTTAATATAAGATTTAATATAACCAAGATTTAATATAAGATCTAATATAACTAAGATTTAATATAACCAACAGCACAGCACTGCTCTACAGGCAATTATTAGTATTTCATTCATTAAAGAATCTGTTGCCTTAGAAAATAAGGTAAAATATTTGCCTTGACTTTGTTCCGCTCCGTAATGTTAACGCATGCTCGAATGGAATCCAATTTATTAAGGGAATTCGTAAGTTTATTTGAAATGTGAGCATTAATTTCTTCAAGACCACAAACTTAAGATTCTATCTTAAGTTTTTTGCTTGATGGAATTGGAATATGGAATTTTTTCTATTTTTATTCATTGAGTAAATTATCGTAAAATGTTAAATTACTTAAAAGTATAATATAAATAATAAACATTTTTTCATGTCAATAGATTAAGGCTTTTTAATTCATATTTTCAAATTAAAAAAATCAGGGTGAGACGATGCATTAAGAATTTATGGGTTTCCTTTAAATAATTGTTATGTATACCTGTTTTTTAAAGTAAAAGAAAATCGAAAAAAATGCAATACGAAATTGCTGTTCATGAAATTTGAATTAAATTTGGCGGAATTATTAATCAAACATTGTTTCACAAATTAGCCACAAAATAAAAACGTTAAGATTAATTTTTTTTTGAAAATTTACAGAATGAACCTTCCAAAAAACATATACTTTAAACTGTAGGTCCTGTTCTGTGTAACCCTCGTGTACACAAGATGACCGTAGAGCGACAAACCAAACCAAATCCAAAAACATAATTTTTCAGTTAATGTGAGATCACTGTCAATAACTATACGAACAAGATAATTCGAAATGAGGATTTTACTCAGTTGACAATAAGACTGATCACTGTCAAGGTAATTTCAAGACCATGAAAGGCGAGTTAACTAGATGTCTAGGTCCTAGAGCATTTGCTCAATTGGGTTCAAATTAAGAAAGCATGCTGGCTAATCCATACACACAATAATCTCCTCACAAAAGTAATTCTCCACTAGTTCCATGTGGACTACTATAATGATCCTGTAAGATGAAGGAATAATCAACTGCACTTGCATAAGGACAAACAATCTGATCAAATATGTTGTGAGAAGTCTTTTTGTGTCTACTGAAATCTACAGGCGAGTAAGGCTATTCAAAGACATTCCTACCCGTACATGTATACTGGACCCACCAAATCTGTTTTTATGGATATCATTGGGATAATAACGGATTTCTGGTTCCCACCAGATCAGCAATCTTCTTAAGACACTTTGGAAACAAAATCTGGATTTATCAGTAAACATATTAACAGTAAACAGTTTAGACCTCTGTTGACTCACAATCCAATTGACATGTTTTATAATGAATGAAACTATTCTTTTCGGTGGCTCGGTATGAAGGGTACACACAATGCTGGGTATATTGTATAAACTTTTTTCTCCGAGAAGCATTCTGTGTGCAATTCATCTGGTTGCCGACCTTCCAGTGGTTGCTACAAGAGAATATTTGAGGTAATTTGATGGTGCGGTTTTGAGTCTCCTTGCAGTTAGCTGTGAATAGGCGTCCTCTGTATAACTTTTAGCTCTAGATTTTCAGCGGTTGCACCATATAAAAGATGATTTTGTTTTTTTAAAATGTAATTCAACCATCCAGTTTACATTCAACTATCTTGCTACATAGAGTTTTGTACATTTCACTCGCCCTTTTGCCTAATCATGATATTGTTGTTGTTTCTTATCCCACTTGGTAGACAAGAACATCTAGGCGAAACCCAAGAACCCCTGTGGTCTCATGGAAGGAAGGAAAGGGAATCAACTTCTGTTGTGATGAAGCAACCGTAGATAGAAGTCTGACTTGGCCCCGTGTCACTACGTCAACTATTACGTCGTTGGTTAGCCAACTACAAAACATGCTCTATATGGAAAAAGGGACTCACCATTCTCCTTCGTATTTGAGCCCATCCGACCTCTCAGCGATGCCAAACCCGCACCTGCGGTCGTTTTTCCACTCCCCCAGGTAGGTTTCTGTGACGGCGGTGTCGCACAACTCATCCTGGGACACGAAGCTCACGTTGGAGTCTGTGTGCAGCGAGCCGCCCCCGCTGTGAGCCACGCCCGAGTGACTCGACTCGGAGCTCGCAGAGCTCAGGTTCGAGCCCGAGCTGCGGATCGAGCTAACTCCACGGCGGTCGATGTTCCTCCCGTGCTGCGCTGCTTCTTGATTTTCAGGCCCTGCACGTACAAACATTCTTATTAAACACTAAATAAACACTGAGTGCCAGATACAAAATGATTCAGTTACATAAAGAATTTTGTTATTGAGATATTATTATCAACACCAACTTTGTGCTATCCGAGTCTAGAATGTCCTTGCATAAATGATTTCCTATTGCTAACTTTTAGATAAAAGATTTCTTAGTTTTTTGTTCATTGATATTTTTACACACTGACCAACATAGAAAGTACAACACCATAAAAGAGTAGATAGATTGTTATGAAAATTCATACTCAAACAGAGAATGCATATGTAAATAAGTGATGTTATTTACAAGAAGACAAATTTATACAACGAAGAAATATGCAGGGTTATCAGTAGGAAGTAAAAACCAACTCTCGCAGCGATGAAAGGTGAACCGTACGAAGTTCAAATTCAATTAGAGTGCGGATGGTGTCATAGACTATGAAAGCCCATATGCTCTCAACCATCTTCCACAGTTCGTTCCTTGACTGAGGCTGGGGCAGAACAGACAAACGACGGCCTATCACGCCCCAGACAGACTCGACCTGTGAGAGACATTGCAGGCCGAGCAAGCGATTGGGCATACTGCAAGACTTTGTCTACTGATGTGATCTACTGTTGTCTTGCTAGAAAATATCACTTTGCAAACCATTAAATGTAAAAGTAACACAATCAATTGCATTACCTCATTAATGTATCGTCATGTCGACAATGTTCTTCTGGTGTATACCAGGGGTAACTTGCTATAATGTTCTGATGGCATTATGTCAAAACCTCAATTATGTTCACCCCAATCATCATATTGATGAGTGGTCAATATGTTGATTGAAGTAAACATAATTGAGAAAAATGATGTTCAACAATAATGGTTGGATTGGCTTTATTCCTTGAAAGCTTTCAAACCCCAGTGAATATCATCAAATAAACAAAAAACAAGACTCATCGTTGAGCACCACATTGTGTCGTTCGTTTTCCAAGTGGCTAGCTCCAGACATCCTCGCTATCTTATACGACAATGGGTTGACATAAATGGTAGTCTTAATAAAGGGTGACTTGTGCACAAGTCTATTTCAATAAATCACTGTTAAACTGTTCTTTTAGATATTAGAACATCGAAAGATCCCTAGACATTTCGAGAGCAAATTGATTGTGAGACCACCACAGCTTCCCTTCGAATACATCGATCCATGCTTTTTATTATATGTCTAGGTGAATCTGATCTTTCGCGTTGATTAACATTCCATTTATAGATATATCTAGTCCAAACTCTATGCACAGTGAATACGTCTATGTGGGTTTCAACAGCCACACAACGGTAAGATCAACCAGCCATTCTTAAGCCTATGTTCCTTTGTAAAATCATCCGATCACTAAAACTGCCTTCGGTGCCGCCGTATAAGTATCTTTTAAACTCCCTGTGTCTTCTAAAACGTAGAAATTCTGAACTCCTGAGGCAACAAAGTGTAGCGATTGTTGGTTCAATCACCGTTTTCTAACTTTATATTCTGCGCTATACTTACATGATAAATTTGCATTTCAGATTATTTACATAACTTGTTTAACTATATATTTCCCTAAATTTGCATATTTGTATGGTCGAATCTTCATGGTGTTGCATTTTCTATATCAAGTAGGACTGACGGAGTTCTAATCTCTCTTTGAAATTTTGTAGTGGAAATGCTAGAGTATGCACAAAACCAATACCATTGACATTGGAGCTACTTATTCCATAGAAGGAAAAGAACCGTATGATCTTTTCAAAAGCAAAATCATTCCTACGCAAAAGTCTACCTTATTAGAAGATGGTCATCAAATCCATATCAATATACGAACTGCAATTCTGACTATCTAAATTGGACAGAAAAGTTCTCATGAACTTCATAGTGTTGGTAGAAGATGTAATAGTAATAGTAACTTCATAGTGTTGGTAGAAGATGTAATAGTAATAGTAACTTCATAGTGTTGGTAGAAGATGTAATAGTAATAGTAACTTCATAGTGTTGGTAGAAGATGTAATAGTAATAGTAACTTCAGTGTTGGTAGGGTAACAAAAACATAGTGTTTAGAAGATGTAATAGTAATTTTCGATGTTTAAAACAACGTTAACATTGTTAACTAATTGTTAATTAATATGCTACAACCTTAGTTTCATTTTTACGAAATGGATAATTATTTTTGTGTAATTTAGTTTTAACTATTTACAATTATTTAATTATTTTTAATTATTGTTAAAATTGTGTTTTTTAAAATTTATTTTCATTTAATAATTGACTTTTGATCATGAACAATAGTGAATCATACATAATAAATGTTTTCAATAAGATATTATTAAAACTAATTTTCAAAATATAATTAATGCAATTATAAAATGGTAAAAACAAACCTAAATTACCAAAATACTTTTATATTTCATAACTTATTTTGTAATGCGATGCTAAATCTTACTGAAAAAATAAAAGATAGAGAGAGATTCTTTTTTCCTTCAAAGTTTGTAAAGTTGTCAAGGTAACCGACAGTGCCAACTGAGAAACATGTAAAGCTAGAAAACTTTATTAAAAATGATAAATGTATTATATTTAAAAAAATATCATTCACCAACCCATATAACTTTTCACTAGTTTCTAAAAACAGGCATAATTAAAAAAAAAAAAAAAGACCATTTTAATTTTTGCAGGCAAATGAGAAACGCATATATTTTTGAAATTAAATCATCATCAAATACAAAATTTACCACATGAAGCAAATTGCAGTTCAAAATCTATTTATTGAAAATTTTCATGGAATAAAAACAAATAAAAAAGTATTGAAGTAAAAAATTTAAAAACTATTTCGATGGCAAAACTTTGAACAACAGATTTCAAGAATTAAATATACAATGTTTTTTCACGTAACTCCAAATTATACAAGACATGTATAAAATTTATATAAGTTTAAATATTTATCCATACTTCAGTACTTATTTTTGTTGTTAATAAAATATAAATATATTACATACATACTGCTAACTAACTTGATTTTAATAAAAAAAAAAACTTCACCTATAACTTAAATATACAAATTTATATTTTATTAACTATCAGTTATATATAAAGCAATTAATTATAATCGATAAGGATTTTGACTACGTTTTCGTACAATGCATAAAACCTTCCCCAGGTCATCGACCAAGTAAAAACGAAAAGTTTAACAATAGCAACAATGTTTAGAGGAAGCTTAACAATATCTAAAATTGTTAAGCTTTCGCAACATTTCAATATTTTAGAATTTTGTTGTTGCTTCTTATGTCACTTAGTCGACAGCAGCATCTAGACCAAATCCATGAACAGGACGTGTTTTCTTTTTTACTGGGTAGGGATGTCAGCCCCTACAATCATATTAGACTGGGACCTATGGTTTAGAGTGGATTATGAACCACTGCAGGCATCCATGGAACCACTAGGGACTAAAACCCGAAACCTATGGCACCGAGGCCAGTCACTCAGCCATCAGACCCCCAAGGAAAGTATACCCAACGATAATCTATTTGAACAAGACAACAGAATCTGTCTTACAAATTGATTACAATGAAGATATATTTTAGAAATGTTAATCATTGTAAAAAGAAAATGTTGTTGACAACGTTTGCAAAACTTTGTAAGAATTATACATTCTATGCCCAACAAGAAATGCCAATTGTTTACAAGGAAAATACTTAAAGGAACTACTTTTAACACCGCGATTTAGAGCATTACGTAACCGACAAGCAAGCAACTATTAGTACAAGACCAAAGAATTGCGCACTATATAATTGAGAACAGAATGAAAGATTCCATGGGTGGTCTATTTTTCATTGATGCGCCAAAAGAAATATGAAAGACGCATGTGATTAATTTACCCCTTTAGAAAATTAGCTTACAGTAGCATATTTTTCAATTGAAACTGCTGCTTCTGGAATAACAGCAACTTTGCTTCAATAAAGAAGAACTGCCCACACTGATTTTAAATTGCCGCTTGATTTAAGCACGAACCGAAGAGCCAATTTGCAACAGACATAGCGGCAGTTTTACAGCATTGCAAATTGACTGTTTACTATAAATTAACTATGCATAAATATGGACTAGTTTTCCTCGACAGATCTCATTAAGATATATTAGAAACAATCGGCAACATATGGGTATAATGGTAGTGGGTATTGACTAGAATTTCAAGCAGATGTTTTCGATTATTATTCCCAGAGGAAAAATTGCTTATGAGCTCAAGCCTTGTCTTAAATCATTCTAGTTTTACAAACATGGTAAAACTAACTACAAATATATAAAAGAGTTCTCTTACAGAAGGGTGTCAGTATCAGGTGATTTGCTGATAAAGTGTTAGCTTTTAGGATGGGGTGGCTTTGCAAAGAATTAAATACTGACACAAGATTTTGCGATATTGTGAGTTTAATAAAACAGCTTTAAAACAAGGTATTTCTTAAACTTTTACAAAATTACAAACACCATTTGTGCCTCTGCCAACCCGCTATGTTCCAATCAACGAAAGAGCCAATAAAATAAATTTTGATTGCCAAAGAAAAATACCGGTATAGGAAAACGCGTACAAATCGATACCGTTATTGATTCGAATGAAGTAGTTCGTTATCCAACAGAATTTCTAAATTCTTTTAATCACAGGGGAATGCCACCTCACATATTATTGTTAAGATGGTGCACTGATTGTACCTATAGGAAATTTAGATTTATCGGCAAAATTTTGAAGCAAGTTCTTGAGACGACTTACAGTTATTACAGAGTTACAGCAAGTTACAGAGGCGACTATTTTAACTGGTGGCCAACGAAGATGTCTTTATTCCCTGGATACCCTTGACAGCATCCGATACGACATTTGAATTCAAAGTCTATAATTCTCGTTACGACTTGCTTTTGCTACATCTATAAAGCACGCTGAAATGATCTGAGATTGGACAATGTCTGAAGTGAAAATGTTAAGAGTTGGGAATGGAAAAAGTTTATACGTGTTTACAAACGACAGGAATAAAAGGTATTTTTACTATCAGCTATCAGATCTAACAAATAAATAAATTCAACTTACTTAATAATTAAGTAATTTTCTAATTAAAAGGAATATACATTCTTCTTCAATGGAGCGACAGCCACCATGGTTTACCAACGCCTTTTGCCAGATTTCGAAATTATGAGATGTTTTTCTTTTTATGGTGTAGGGTTGTCATACCTACGCCTAACACTCTACAGTCATATTATATCGGGAACTACTGTTTAAAGTGGATTCCGAACCACTACAAACATCCATGGTTTGAAGGTGCCTTCAAACACGAAACCTGTGGTACCGAGCGCCACAGCTCTGGTCACTCGGCTGAAAATGTGCACAAAATGACCGTAGAGCAACAAACCAAACTCAAAAACTGTTTCAATGAATCTAATATTATTTAAAAGTTTAAATTTTCCGTGTGAGTCCGTGCTAGAACAGCCCCATTGTAGCCCATGCATGTTGTAAAAAGGCGACTAAAATGGGTACCCTGTACCCGGGGGGAAAACAGGTGGGGGTAAAGTCAGATTTCTCCGTTTGTGTGCCCCATGACTTTATGCGCAAAGTCAAGGACAAAAAAGAAGTTGCCTTTTTATCCTTGTTCATGATTTGCCACACGTTCATGGACTTGATCTAGATGTTGCAAGTGGGATAAGAAACAACAACAAAAGTTTCAATATATAACGATATAAGTAGTAGTACTCAGCTATTAACTCCTGCAGAAAACTCTCAACTTTCACGATTGATATTTAGTTAAATACATCATATTTTGTTACATCATCAATCATCAGTGATTAATAATATTGCAAATGCGAAAACAGATATTCCATGCAAAAATTCCCATAAGTAGCTTCCGATGCAATGCATGGTAAAATACCAAAGAAAGAATATAAAAAGACAGCTCACCTGCAAGATGGACTTTTGAGGTTGGTGGATTTTTCCACAAGTGATCTCCTGCGTGCGGGTGGTTCGTCACTGCGGCTCTTGAGCACGAATCCACCCCGGAAGTCGTCGATCTTTCGGTCGCGGTCGCTCGCTGGATCTGCTTGCTCACTGGCCGGGATCGACTGCAGGGAACCTCGGGCGCTCTTTGGCCTGTAGTGTGATGCCAGTCCAAAGGTGGCGCTTGTGCGCACGCCATATCCATGACGCATGCCTCGCATCCACTGACCCTGGAAGGTGCCTGCGAACAAGGGAAAGTATTGTCAGATAATCTTGTACAATTTCTGTGATACAATGGAATTCAAAATATAAAGAAAATCCCTTTTATCTTGCAGAGGTCTTTTTCACAGAGGCAGAATTTTACCATTCATAAAAGGCAATCAAAATATTACTTCAGAGTCAAAATACAACATTAATGTCATAATGATTTCTTCCTATACTTAATGAATTAGTATTATTTCTAATTTAAAGAACGTTACATTTTTTTTAATATTTAACTTAATGATTATTTTGATCTCTCATATTAGCCAAATTGTTCATTAATTGATCAAACTCTGTGCGGCCTGATGGCGAATTGACTTAGTCTTTGGTACTTCAGGTTCGAATTCTGGCGGGGGTATGAATATTTGTTAGTGATTCGAATCCACATTAAACTGTAGGTACCGTTCTAATTAGCCTAAAGTGCGCAAAAATTGGCCATACAGCGACAAGTCATACCATCAAATCTTGCATATTTAAAACTGATGGAATTTCAATCACCCTTATAATTATAAATCGCCCTCCACAAAATTTAGAATTTTAACCAATGGTTAGAATATCCGAATTGCGTAATCTGTCTTGTTACATTTAATTTCTGAATAGGTTTTATTCATTTTAATTTCGAGAACGATCGCTCAACACTAGTTGTAGTCACAGGAATTGTTAAAAATAGCATAAATGCAACGCACACTTCAGGAAATCTTGAAGACATAAAATGATTCCTTATAATTAATAAAGCAGCCAATTCCCTTATGGAAGAAAACTTTTTTATTTCATATCTAAAAATTGGACGAAAATTGAATTTCTTTGGTAATCGAGACAGATATATCCTTTTTACATACATCAGCAAATTCTTCAGCTTTTTCTAATAATTCGGTGTCATTTAAATTTTGCAAAGTGATGGGTTGCAAGACACTGAAATTGAAACAATTTCATTCATTCCATGGAATAGCGATCTCAGTTGATAAATGATAATGTCCAATACACGATAAAACACGTTCACTTTAAACAAGCTTTCGCGATCATTGGAGACGTTCTTTCAAATTATTAATATGACGTTTCAACTTTCTCTGAGAGTTCAAAGAAATTTTGCATTGATAGACCATTTTCTTGTCACGCTATTTGCTTGCTTTTTTTTTGTCTCCAAATTGTCTATACTTTTCAAGTTCTTCTACACAGACTTTCAAGCGTTTTAAGGTAATTGGAAGATCGGTAGTTTTAGACTGAAGTGCTTTAGAAGTTGCGTCGATTGCCTGTAAAATTTTGCTATGAAAAACCAGCAACAATAAACTTGCTGAAACTAGTTTTCGGTCATCTTCTTCAATGAAATACCTTCATTTCAGTCATCTTTTGGAGTTAATAGAATAGTTTTTATTAGCATCAAAACGTCCTGCCTATCTTGTTGGATTGAAGGTTTTCTATGTTACTGAAGTTGAAAACTCCCCCTCTTTATCAGAAATAAAACTTGATCAAATATTCCACCTTTTGAGGCTATGTCCAAAAAAATTATAAATCTGTTGCACTGTTTCAAAAAAATGTTTGCATTGATATAACTTCTTTTACTGCATCATTAACTACCAGATTTTAATTATGAGTAGCACAATGGACATACACAGCATTTGGCTCAATACCTTTTATCAAGTTTTTGAACTACACCATAAATACCTTTCATATTATTAGCTTCATCACAACCTTGTCCACGACACTTATTCAGAGAAATACTTCTGCCAGCCATGGATTATATAATCTGTTTGAACAATGTTAAGGCAGTTTGATCTTGAACTTCATGAAATCCTAAAAAGGATTCTTTAATTACGAGTGCCTTAAGAGTTCAATTTTCATCTTTTTGAATCACACAGTAACAGTAGAGTTCGCACATTTGGTCTTTTTCGAATATAATGGAATTATTTCGAAATTTATCATTATTTTAATAATTTCTTTTACCGGGTAGTTTACCACTTTTAGCTAGGATAGAAATAAGCTCATTTTGTATTTTTGGACTTAAGTATTTTTTCTGTCCGGTTTGAGTTACTTAAAATTCTTGTAAATTAGGATAATATTTCGCTAACAATTGAACAATAATCAAAAATTTACGGCTTGACTTGAATCGTTGATGTATGCATATTCTCTATGGTCACGAAAAGCTAAATTACAGGTGAAACATTCAGAATAGCATGAAGGGATCTTGTTGTGACTACTTGGCGACAAAAATATTTTTATTTCTTGATTATGGACTCTTGAGCTTCATCTAGCATGCAACTGCAATCTTCCATGCAATAGTCATTGTTCATAAATAAGACATGAATCTAAGTGATTTTTAGATGTCTCGTGTCTTTCTATGGCTTCTACAATATGATTCCAATTATCATAGGTTCTATCCAAATGGTTTGCATTTTTTTAGTTGCCCAATTTGCTAGTAACGAACATGGTTCACAATATGTTTTCTGAAGCAATAGAGAATAGCAAAGCCATGTATGATCTAGTTTTTACGCCAGATTTAGAAATTATATAATAACATTTTTCCAAGAAGGATCTATTGACACTGTCTTTTAAAAAAGAGCGTTTAGGTTTTGCAATGTCCATTTTCGATCACAAACCGTTTCACTTGATCATTTAATGCTTTAAATGAACTTCATCAGTGATATATGACGAAGATGTGATTTTTTAAGGCAATTTCAGTCACTTAACTTTGGTTTTGATAATGTGTATCGCTAGTATAGAGCTGTTGTGGCTCTGGATCAGTGTTGTTGGGGATTACAATAATATAACTTTCGGTTCAGCTAATTTCTTCATTTCCGCCTCACTGTATGATTGCTTCTTCCTCACTCTTAAAATATTGATTTATTTTCGGTAATTTTTAAATTTTTTCTTCAATCTCCACCTTTCTATACTAGATATTTTTTATTACTAGGTATGTTATTATGTCATTTCCAAATTCAACTAATAGATTTAACGACTAATCGCGGATCCAACGAAACAAAGAATAAGATAATAGTGACGCATGGAAAATCTGCGAAACAAGGGACTTTCCCGCTTTCTGGAAGTCTCTGACTTGACAGTGGGGATTCCAACTTTTAATAGGTACTTATTCATGAACTAGAAATCGGGAAGTCCCTATTTCTATTATTAGAGAGTTTTTTGCATACTGAATTTTTATCGTCCGATATTTTTTTCTCCCTAGCGCTCATGCTCATAGGAAACAGTATTACAGATACGCATGCGCAATTTCCTATGAGCATGCATGCTAGGAAGAAAAATATCGGACGATAAAAATACGGTATGCAAAAACTCTCTATTATTGCTATCAGATGCGATATATTTTTTATACAAATGAATACGTTCAAAATCTTGATACACATTTTTTTTTAAATTTATCACTTTAGTTACTTAAGAATATTAAATAGATAATTAATAAATTTTACTTTATTTTATAATTATAAATATCAGGCCTTTCCTTTACTCATAGCCTGTGTGCTCTGGCCGGGGCACCTGGCAGTTTGCCGTCTTGCCACCCTATTGTTACGCTACTATTCTTAATGTAAGATATTTTAATTTTTTGTACAAAAACTTTAATTTGCTTATTTCCAAATTTGGCTTTCTTTATGCCTTACAAAGGTATATCTCGTCAATAATCATATTAGAATCTGATAAATATAATAATGCTTTATTTCAATTGTGTTTATTTTAATTATCGTATTAAATAATTTACAAATAAAAAATATTATGCAAAAATTTTTGTTCTGTTCTGTAATTTTTCAATGCTTTACGTAAATCAAACAACTAAGATGCTAAACTGTCCCCATCTAATCCACAACGGAAAATTTTTCTGCCTTATAAATTTTTTTTTATAAAATATAACAATATGGCATTACTCACCCTATATATATCTTGTTCAAATTTTCAATCGTTAAAAAATACTTTTATTCATCCACTCAAGTTTAAAAAAATGTATTTGAACTTGTAGTGGATGATACTTGATGTCAATACAGTTTTTCAAATATTAATTCATTAATTAAATTTAATTAATTATTTTTTTTAGATTTAAGTTGCATATATCTAATAATAGATGGAAGAGCAAAATTACAACTTTATTTGTACAGGATTTTTCTGCAATATAGTAAAAAAAAAAAAAGTAGGAAATGTTAAATTACTTGTTATGGTTCCATTTCCATTTTAGTAGTAACTTTTCAACTAAATGAAGTTTTTATTTTTCTTTGAAACTTTTTATAGTAAAAATACCACTTGTTAAAACAAGATTATCTAAGCAATTGATAAAAATATAAATGTATTTTCTGTTTTCTTTTCATTGATGCCGCTCTAATCGTTCTAGGAACATTCGTGAAATGATATTTTATTTATCTAAGAGAAAACACGGGAGTTAATAGGGGACAAAATACCACGCAAAGTAAAAAATAAAGTATAAACCAACGGGGAAAGGCAGCGAGAAAGCAGGGATAAGTTGTACGACATATAACCGTATTAAGATAGATCTTTTCTTAATCTTCCTTTTCTTCGCTCTAAATCTTTCGTAAAAAGAAAGAAAATGCAAGTAATATAAAAGCTTGTAATGAAAAAGCTTGTAATGAAGAAGATGGGAAAAAATAGAAATACAAATAAATAAACCAAACAGGTTTTCTATTATTATATCGTCGATTTCAAAATTTATCTAAAAACAAACAAGGATATATTGATTCCATGTATAAAATACTAGAATAAAATGTACCTGTTACATTGGTCGTATTACCATTAGAAAGCGCATGTTTTATCAGAAGATTTGTGATTTGGTTTGTCGCTCTTCGGTCATTTTGTGCACACTTTAGGCTAATTAGACCGGGACCTACAGTTTAATGTGGATTCCGAACCACTAACAAGCATCCATGCCCCGCCAGGATTCGAACCTAAAGCCTTTTGTGTTAAGTGTTTGTAAGAATAAATAGTACGATGTTGGAAATAGACAAAAATAATTCCTATAAGTTGTTTTATTTTCAAATTTCATTACAGTTTTTTGCTTTCAAATTCATTTTCCAATGCTGCAAAATTAATTCATGTAATCGCTGTATTGGAGCCTAATGACCGAGTGACTAACGCTCTGTGTCACAAACTTCAGGTTCGATTTCTAGAGGTGACATGGATATTTGTAGTTATTCGGAATCCACTTTAAGCCGTTGGTCCCGGTCCAAAACGACTGTGTGGCTGACATCCCTATCCTATGAAAATAAAACATCTCCTGTCTCGAAATCTGCCAGTAAGCAGGAGGCATTGTTCTTCTGTTGCACCAATTTGGGCTGTTGTACCAATGAAGAATTATATGTTATAAAGCAATTACTATATTATTATATCTTAAAGTAACATATTTATTAATAATTAATTATAATAAAGTAATTATTATCTTATAACAATAAATTTAAAATTAATTATAAGAAAACCTCTTTTTCGACATAAACAAATTCATTAGTCTTGGTCATTAGTTCTTATGAAATTTATTTCATAAAAATCAGATTATTTTAGGGTAATGATTAGCGTATGATGAACGCAAATTTTAAATTCCCACAGCATCAATTAAAATATTCATAAAAATATAATCATTAGTGAATGAATTTTAAAAAAAAGATATTTTCGACATCATGGCATAATAAAGAAAAAATCTTTAATTTATGTCATGATGTCGAAAATATCTGAGTTAAACAATAATTCATATTTTATTTCATGCATTAGTTCCACAATTTTATTTTCTTTGCATTTGGTTGCAAAGAAATGAAAAGAATGGTTTCAAAGAATGAAAAATGAAAACAGAAATTAAACTTATTGTATACCGAGAATTTTCGTCTTTAATCCTTATTTTATTTTCTAAATCATTTACGTTTTGGATATCATCAGCATTGCACCATACAAATATGATAAAAAATATTTCTTAATACCAGACATTTAGTCATGAAGCTATTTAACATCAATAAAAATTTGGCTTGGTTTGTCGCTCTGCGATCATTTTTTGCACACTTCAGCTAATTAGACCGGGCCTACTGTTTAACTTGGATTCCGAACCACTACTACTATTATACCACACCACATCACTGTGTCTAGAGCTGAGTTGTCCCTATACAATTTGGGAATGATGTGTGAGAAGTCTGACTGAGCTTTGTGACACTCTACAGTCAAATGAGACCGGGACCTACGGCTTAAAGTGGATTCCGAGCCACTAACAAACATCCATGCCACTGCCAGAATTCGAACATAAAGCCCGTAGTACCAAAGGCCTGTGCACTAGCCCATTGTACATCAATAAGGAAGATTTGTAACAAATTCCGAATTAGCCTGTTAAAAGCATCTGTTACAATAATATCGAAAATATATTGGAAGAAAGGAATAAATGTTTTCATAGAGTAACCACTTCACATTTGAGTTACATCAGAATCAGGAAAATAACCACCAGGCCAGAGATGAATTTCAATAAAGCGCCATTTTAAGTGAATAATTTATTCATTACCATTTTAGGTGAATCAAATTATGTAAATGTGAACTGTATCCATAACTTTTCATTTTGAAAAACGACTATCCAACGATGCCGCTTAATGGAGCATTGCCGCTTAAGTTATGATGCGAATATCTTTCTACTACTGTGAATTTATGAATATGCGACTGCAACATACATGTCAGGTTTGCACATTAAATGGTTTGCTTTTATACGACACAAAACAATGGACAATTACTTTTGAAAGTCCTTTAGATCGGGGTGGCCAACCCAAATGATCTTGCGGCCACTTTGGAAATGTATCCTAACTCTGAGGGCCGCATATAAAATTATATACATTAGATTTAGACCCACTATAGACATTTTTTGAAGTGAAAAATTGAAACATAATGAGTTATTAATTTTTTGTGTTTACTATTATTCTTACGTGCAAACATAGATAATATAATAATGATACTAAACGCACATTTTAAAGAATTATATAACATTAAAAATGAAATATAAAAAATATACAATTATAAGCGAAATTAAAAAAATTAAAAAAATATTTATTTTGCTAGTGCGATATTTGTTTCTCCACTTTTTCACTTAGCTTTTACAAATGGATCTCAATTTGAGTATTTGCACATCGTAATGGGTATTGTAGGTTAGCGTCCGTCATGTTTCAGTGTGCTTTGTGTTTGGTCAATTTTCTTTTCGAAAAAAAAAAAAAAAACGATTCGAAAGTGTAAGTTGAACCAAAAGCGCTTAACAACTTAGAGTCTTGTTTGCTCTGGTGTCAATAATCAACTGTGCGTATCTAGGGATGATCACTGCATCCCGGAGGACACTTAAAGTGAAACATAGAGCCTGTTATATTAGATGTTCCAAGATATGCGCGCATCCTGAGTTCACAGAATATAATTTAATTATTCTGCGAGCTCGTAACTGTAAACTCATAAATAAAACAGGCATTATCTGCCATATATTCACTAGAATATTATTTTAAAATCAAAGTTAATTTTTTCCCATCATTTCGACAGTTAACTTTTGAATATATGGATGCACACATAATTAATTTTTATAATACATTGGCTTAATATAATAATTTATAATCTTTGACCATTATAAAATAAATGTATTTTGTAAAAGAGTGATATGTCTCACGGGTTGGAAAAATATTCAAAGAAGGTCGTGGAGTGGCCCCCATGCTTTAGATAGACAAAATTTCCTCTTTGCAATGACTGTTTGTCGTCAATATTATGTAGAACACTAAGTACAAAATAAATAAAACCTTTTGTCGAAGCTGAAATCAAATGGTTATTTGCATATATACACACTTGGTGGATTAAAATGCAATTACATGTAGCAAAATAAATTGTTAAGATAACTGAAAAATTTATCTTAATAACAAAAGGAGCCATTTTCCCAAAGAAGCCAGGTCGTTTTCAATTCCGTTGTCACGCAACCAGGGAACAAAATCGTTACAATGTGTCTGCTTCACCAACCGTAAAGCAAATAGAGTGTTCCTACGAATGGCTTTTGCCCTCACTTCTTGCGTCAACTATCTGTAGGCTTTTATTTACCCACAGTTTTTGCTGTTTTCTTACGGAGAACCTTATTAATTCGAATCAATAAAAATTGGCATTTTATAAATTCTTTTAGTAAGATATTTAACTTATCAGATTCAAAAAATCTGTAAAAGGATGTTTAAATAAATTTCAGTATAATGCAAAAAAAATTGTTAGAAAACTTTGATTATCTGAGTTGAGTTGTTATTAGAATCACCATCATTTTTTACAGTTAAATATTTATTTTACTAGCAAGAAAAGTAGAACTTGATTACACTCTAAAAGGTTTGGTTTGTCGCTCTACGGCCATTTTGTACACACGTTGGGCTAATTAGACCCGCACCTGCAGTTTAACGGGGATTCCGAATCATTCATAAACATCCATGCCCCCGCCCCAATTCGAACTTGAAACACTAAAGAACGGAGTGCTAGTCAATTGGCCATCAGGCAGATTATATATATATATATATATATATATATATTTACATATATATATATATTTATTTACTTACAATAGATTGCACTAGATTTTCACAATAGATTTTTTGGCTTGCAATAGTTTGCACTAGATTATACATTTTGGCTTTTATAACTCTAGTGTTATTTGGCTTAAATTTTTATTAGTTATTTAAAGTGTTATAGCACATTAAGTGGTATTGGCTTTTATAACATTTTATTATAAAAACCAAAAAATAATGGATTTTGCATAAAATAGGGTGTGAGAGGAAAAATATGAATAATTTGAATGCACATCCCAGAAAACGTAAACATTTTAAATTATGAAAAAAAAAAATTAAAAAGTTTTTAAGTTGACCTTCAGTTCTAAATCAGGGTGCCTACACTGTAAGGATTTCGAAATGACCTTTAGATTTTGAATACCGACAGCTATATTTATTTTTAAATGACATTTCATTTGCCATAATTTTCTTAATTACAACGTTACTTTTAAAAGAACAATCCATGGAAATAAAAAAATTTTAAAAATCTTTTAGAAAATACTACGTATATTTAATTATCTATTTTCTCTTTGGAATAAAGGTGTAAAAAAAATATTATTTAATATCAATCAAAATTGAAATCAATTTTTTCTTTCGGATCTTTTTAGGATGTGAGGTATTTAGTTATTAATGACTACGAAAAAAAATCAAAATATATATTTATTACTTTTATAAATTAAAGCTCTTATCATTTACAATAATTTGGCCGGTTTTAGCATCCGCTAAAAATAGAATGAAATTAATTGACAAAAAAATTTATTTAATACATAACATTTGTGAATTTGATGCCGAAAAATAACTATAGAATGTGTTCTGTTTACGGGTGTCAGAAACATAAATACAGATTTTATTTTTTACGTTTACTAAAAGTTATATAGTATTAATATATTTTTTTTCAATTTCTAGTATGAAGTTTATTTAATTTTGGATGGTTGTAATGGATATACAATGAATATTTTAAAAAGTTGTTGTTGTGACGAATTCTCAGTGTTCGGCATGACGGAACAGTCTACTCATAGATGGAGGGAAAGGGGGCAGCTTCTGCTGAGATGGAGTACCCGTAGTTAGAAGTTTGCCTTGGCACCGAGTAGCTGAAGAAAGAAAGAAAGAGTGCCTTCCGAAAGAACTTTTAGAAGGAGCTAACCCAGAGACTACCACTTAGTAGACAGCAACATCCAGACCAAATCCAAGAACTCGTGTGGTTTCATGCAAGGAGAAAAAGGGTGTCAGCTTCTGTTGTGATGGAGCACCCTTAGGTAGAGGTCTGACTTCGCTCCGATTCACTGAAGAAGGAGGGTAATGCTTTCCGGGAGGATTTAGGGGGAATTACCCCGCATTTCATATCGTATGGGGAAAACCCGGAAAACTTCTACCAGGTAGTCTGACTAACGATGCAGGGATGCTGAACATCCAAAACGCCATCGAATTTCCAAGTTTTAGAAACAGTGACCACAACAAAGCCACCAGCGGAATGAATCTCCGCCTTAATGCTCACCAGTGGCGCGTATTGTCATTGAGCCACATGTTGGATACAGATCATCTTTTATTCTACTTAATAACATTATTTCGCTACTTTATAATGTTACACTTTTCATGTTATTTACATGGTCCACCTCCCCAACAAAAAGGTAATGAAGTTTTTAAAGCATCATGATGAAGAATGTTTCAGGAGAAATCTTTATCATCATCATTAGAAGAGCGACAGCCGCATGGTGTGCCAAAGCCGTCTGCCTACTGTTAGATTTTGAGACAGGAGATGCTTTCTTTTATGGGGTAGGGTCGTCAGCCCTACGCCCAACAGTCATATTAGGAGGGCCTACGCTTTATAGTGGATTCCGAACTACTACAGACATTCATGACACCACCGGGACTGGAACTCAAAACCTGTGGCATCGAGAGCCAGTCACTCGGCCATTAGTCCTCAGAAATCTTTATATTCATGAAAAATATAAAGAACCGGAGGATAAACTTTTTGGTATTACACATAAGAATATAAGAAACATTCATTACATATAAGAACATAAGAAATATTCATTCCAAATAAGAATATAAGTTTTATTGTTTATTTATTATACATGTTTTAAACTATTTATGCAAGAAGATAACAGAAAAAATAGATTCCATGCAAGAATTTATCTTTATGGTAAAGACAATGATGTTACATATAATATTTAAAATATATTCAACTTTTTAAATGCTTAAACAGGTAAAATCAGATTAAAACATTTCAAAACCAATGAAATTTTGTCTTGAATGCTTTCAAAAATCGAATCTTGTCTCTCTTTTTTTTATTCGCATACGGTTCTGTAAATATTGATGTATCAAATTGTCGAATGTATTGGATTCAAACTGATTGAACTTCAGTCTGAATGCTCACCAGCGGCGCACGTTACCGCTGAGCCATGAATCGGACATGTTTTAAACTATTTATACATAAAGATACCAGCAAGCAATATATTCTATGCCAGAATTTACCTATAGTAGAGACGTTGATATTGCATGTAATTTTTAGATTATATTCAACTTTTTAAATGTTCACACAAGCAAAATCAGACAAAAGTAGTTCAATCAATGAAATTGTCTTGAATTCTTTTTATAAATCGAATCTTATGTCTCTTTTTTATTAACATAAGGTTTTGTAAATGTTGATGAATCAAATTGTCTAATGTACTGGATCCGAACTGATTCAACCTCAGTCTTAATACTCACCAGCGGCGTACGTTACCGCTCAGTCGCGAATTGGACATGTTTTAAACTATTTATACCTAAAGATACCAGCAAACAATAGATTACATGCCAGAATTTATCTTTATGGTAGAGAAATTGATGTTACATACAGTGGATAAAAAAAAAAGTATTGGCAATTGCCTATAAATGATCATATTTGCTAACAAAGTACGTTTACAAATTTTATTTTAACATAGCGATTACAGAAGGAGAAAAGACAAACAAATATAACGAAATTTTCATTTAAATATTTTTTTTAGCCAAAATCTACGAGAAAATCCAAAATTTACATGATAAAAAAAGTATTGGAAAAATTATGAAATTGACAAAATTATGAGCGAATACAAAATCAGTATATGTTTAGTACTTTGTATGCATACCTTCTGCATCTATAACAGCTTGTAATCTATTTCTCATAGAGGAAACTAAGGTCTTTGTTGTACTGTTGGGAATTTTGTCCGACTCTTGCAAGAGTAAACGTTTGAGGTCGTCTTTACTTGGAATTTTATGTTTCTTGATTTCTAGATCCAGCAGGTGTCATAAATTTTCAATTGGATTGATGTCAGGCGATTGAGGTGGGGTTTTTAATTGGCGAGGAGCATTGTAGAACAGCCATTCACGGGTGAGATTCACTGTATGCTTGGGGTCATTGTCTTGTTGAAAACGAATGATGTTCCCAAGCCAAGATTTTGGGCACTGATTTTTAAGTTATGGCGCAAAATGCCAATGTATGTACGTGCTGTCATAATACCATCAATAAAATGCAGGTTGCCAATTCCATTAGCTGTCATACAGCCCCAAACTAAGACGTCCTCCACACATATCGTCGTCCATCACTGCCGAAAATGTTAAACTTTGATTCGTCGGAAAAAATAACTGTGTTCCAAAAACTCTTCAGATAAATCAACGTGGGATTTTGCGAAATCTAACCTCTTTCTCCTATTTATTTCCGAGATGAATGGTTTCTTTCTAGCTGCCCTTCCATAATAACTTCTCTCGTGTAAAAACATTCCGTACAGTCTGTACGCTGAAAGTCTTTTTGCGAAGTGAAAGCAACATCTCTAGCTATCTGGGGTGCACTTATTTTAGGTTTTTCTTAACCTTGTTAATAATGACACGTTCTTCTCTTATAGAAAATATTCGAGGTCGTCCACTTCTAGTCTTATTTTCCGTTGATCCTGTTTCCTTGAACTTTTTACAACACTTCTGACAGTAAATAAACTTATATTGAACTGCACTCCTATAGCACGATAAGTTAAACCTTAATTTCTGAGCCTAATAATCGTGTTTTTAACACTAACGTCCAACTCCTTCGATTTCAAAGTCATTTTTTACTGCAGTAATCGCAAAATAATGCACTTTTAGAGTAGCACTAACACTTTTAGAGTAGTTTTGCAGACTTTATACCGGTAGAGTTTCTTATCAGTCGAAACACGTGACTTCAATGTAACAAAATTTGCATAGCAGTTAAAACTTTGCCAATACTTTTTGACATGCAAATTTTCGTTTTTGAAAAAAAAAAAATCGTAGAAAATGCAAATTAAAATAAAATTTTGACTATTTTTATATATCTAAAATGTCTTGTATCTAATTACGACAGCTAAAATTGCATAAGATTTTATTTGTCAATATGAGTAAATTAAGGCAATTGGCAATACTTTTTTTACCCACTGTATAATATTTAGATTAAATCCAACTTTTTACATGTTTAAACTGCCAAAATCAGATAAAAGCATTTAAAAACAATGCATTTTTGTCTTGAATGCTTTCAAAAATCGAATCTTGTCTCTATTTTTTTATTCGCATAAGGTTCTGTAAACGTTGATGTATCAAATACTTGAATGTGGTTGGATCCAAACTCTCCAAATAATGTGCAAGTGTCGCAAGATAGATGTGAATTGACAGCGTGCCAGGAGAGGGCTCTCAAAAGAACGTTACATCACTCGAGAAAGATATACTTTCTATCTACTTTTTTTTTGCACATTGCAATTAAATCAGAGAGTGAATGTCCTATGAAAAAGACTTTCACAAAAGCGCCGTCTAACTACCAAAAGGCACCTGAATTTAACAGAAGTGAGATTTTTTTTCAATAACTGATTAAAAATATTTCTTAAAAATCTTCAAGTATGAATTTTTTTTTAATGAAGGAAAAAATTATTAATTATTTTTTAGTTTTATCAATTGTATACCGAAAGCAATATAAAAAAAAGGAAATAATAATAAGAATAAGGAAATTATTTTTAAAAACAATAAATAAATAAAAGAAATATTATGTTCTTATATGTAAAGAATGTTTCTTATATTCTTTCTAAAGTGTAATAAACAAAATTTATCCTCCGGTTTTTATATTTATGAAAATAGTTTATTTTACACAAATAATTTTTAAAAAAATTATTTGTATAGTTATTAAAAAGACGTTAGACCTGCTAATTTGACAGGTTTTATTAAATAAATACATAAACAATGAGACATAAAATTTAGACATAGCCTTCACTGTAAGATTATACAAAAAAATCTTATGTCTCTTATGAAACATTAATTTAATAGAGAGTTTCAGAATTATTTAAGTAATACCTTTGATTACTAAAAAGAATAATTTAATGAATAATAACTTTGCAAATCTCTTTTAAAAGATTAACGATTTGTTTTGTATTTAAAGAATCATATTATATAGCATAATTGATATACAAGAATGAGTTCAATGCAATAATGCTTAGCATATAAATCCCTAGCAAAATAAATTATTACAGTTATTTCTGAAATAGGTTATGAATATTCAATACCACAGGTGCTTAAGAGACAATTATGTTAGAGATTAAATTATTAGAATTGGCAGACAAGGTGAATATACAAGTGAATGCCTTCTAGGTGAATTTAATAAGAACCGTTCATCCGCTTTATTTTCTTTATTACGACGTCTTATTAGTAGTTAATCCTATGTAAGCCAGCTCCAAAGCCACGATTCCTTTTCCAGAAGCAACATCAAGAATACATAATCAGGAGAAGAGCTTATATCAGTAATGAAAACAAAAGTAGGGATGGTGTAAATGAAATAATTCTAGCTGCACGTTCATTATTATACGAGACAATAAATCATATTTAATCTGAGAGTGTAATAAAAGTGTTTTCTAGTTGTGTTACCTTGATTGTTACTTTTGTTTTGAATCATTTTCGAAAATCCTTTTATGTGTCAAATAAGTAATAAAGCAGGACAATTGCAAAAAATATTTTTTTCATAATTTGAGTTTTATTTTCGATTACTAAGTCATCCCAAAATGTACCATTTTCTGGCAAAAAGCATCTTTATCCTATACACATATACACCGCAAATATTTAAAGAAAACATCAAGGTTACAAGCATTTTGCATAAATCAACATTATATGAATATTTAACTTTGTTACTAATGCTTTTCATATGAATAGTTTCTAATACCCGATCAAGGACGCAGATATTATCCAGATGGTGCCACTGTGAATTGCTAGACTAGTTTGAGTTATTTTCTTTCAATCCTGGCTGTCGTGCATTTCTGTTTTTGTTTGTTTTGTGCTTAATGAAATGTCTAGTTATAGTTGTGTTAACAGTCTTGATAACTTTTGCTATATTTTGGTGCGTTTGTTAAAAAACATTAAAAGGACATAATGGAATTTGTAAAAAAGATTTGCTTTGTTAACTTTGAGATAAAGTTCGAAGACCAACGAAAGTTATACCTCAAAGAATAAGTAAGCCTTTCTCACAAATTCCATTATTCATTCCATTATGTAATTCCATTATCTAAGATCAACAAAAAAAGTCTTAGGTATCACACAAAGAATGCTATGTGTGTTTAGGAAATTTAAGGAAATGGTCATAAGGCGAAGAAATGTTTCAAGTGTTTCTATGGTAAACAAAAATAATAAACATGCAAGTTTGGTGGACTCCTAAAAATATCATTCCCACCATTGCACATAAAACTGAACATCATGAAACAATTTGTGAGAACAATTTCAAAATCTGAACCTTGTGTTTAGTACCTATACAAAAATTCTCTCATTTATCAGAAACAAAGTTGAAAGAAAGTACAATGGAAAGCAGTGACATCTGGAAAATATTTACGTCCTTGATCAGTTATTAGAAACTATACAGAATTGAAAAAAGAATGTTTTTGTTGGCTCTGACACAAGAAAATTGATAGACTATAAATTTAACACATTTAAACACAACTAATTATTAAAAATAAATGAAAATTTTAAAAGCTTTTCCACGAAATTTATTATTTATTTCGATTAATTAGCTCAAATTACAATTTACAATTTTGGTTTGGTTTATAGCTCTATGGTGCTTTTTTTCGCACACTTTGAACTAATTAGACCGGGGCCTACAGTTTAACGTCGATTCAGAACCACTCACGAACATCCATGCCCCCGCCAGGATTCGAACCTGAAGCCTGTAGTACCAACGGCCCGGGCCAATTTACAAAATTTTTACCTCAAGCCAATTTACAAAGGAGCATTTTTTTTTTCCAATACTCAAAATAAATAGACAGATATTTAAAGAAAAATCTAAAAATGATTTATTTTGATAAGACAGATTAAATAAAATATAAACAAAGGAATTTTTCCTCCTTTAGAATTTAAAATTATTATAAATAATATGTATTTGATCACATTATTAAAATTTCATATAAAATGAAAAAGTAAATCTAAGTAGAAAATCGAAATGTTTAAACTTGACTATTTCTTGTTATTACAAAAATAGTAGAAGTAATAAAATTTATTCCTATTTATCAATATTTGTTTAAAAACAGATATTGTTACAACCAAGCAAAATTTTACAATATTATATCAAAGTACTTCAGATTCCTTAACTTTTAAAGCAAAATTTACTTCCCAGACATTGCAAAACAAAAAAGATGTTATAACAAATAAATATTGTCCTCTTTAATTTTTATTTTGACAAAATAGTCGAAGAAATAGAAAATAAAAAATCAGGAAAATCATAAGAATTTTGTCTGGATTTCATTAAAAAACTGTTGCAGTATATTTCAAATACTAAAAGATACTGTTTGATGCTTTTATGAAAGATATTGAATTACCTTGAGCAAATCTAATTTTTACGAATATTTCTCCCTTTGATACGTTTGTTTCCTTAGATAAATATCCTTTTAATACAGAAATTTTTGAAGTATTTCATTTAGTTGTTTAATGCAATTTAGACATTTTATATAAAAGTAAATATAAATTGTAAGCGAAATATGTAAGTAAAAACATGTACAAATGAAATTCTGTTTGAAGCAAAACTCCTAACATTTAGTTTTTAATGCTCTCCATGTAATGAAAGATCATTCGTTTAAACTGAAAGACAGTTTGTACTGTTTTTGTTTTTATCTCGAGAATTTTCTTGGTTTGGTTTGTCATTCTACGGTCATTTTTTTGAACATTTTTAGGCTAACTAGACCAGGACCTACAGTTTAAAGTGGATAACGAACCCCTCAGAAAAACATCCATGCCACCGTCATGATTAGAACATTAAGCCTGCATAATTTTCTTGGTACCAGTGTTACACTAAATTTCTAGATTAAAAAGCCAGAGCGCTAGCCAATTAAATTGGCCATCAGATTTCTAGCATTAAATTTTCTTGGTGATTTCTAGATTACATCATGGTTCCCAGTATTACACTAGATTTCTAGATTAAATATTGGTCCCAGTATTATACTAGATTTCTTGAAGACATAAAAATAAGAATATATACCAGGTACTGTTTTATTTTTCGTTACATATTTGTAAGAGCTAAGTGTAACATTCAGTTAGATTTGATAAACAGATAAACATAACCAGCTGCATTAATTTTTGTATTGATTAATACAGTACTCGGTCCCCTTGTGGATCCGGGTTATAATAGCTCCATTGTAATCCATAAATGTCGTAAAAGGTGACTAAAATGGGTACCCAATGCCTGAAGAAGTTATAACTGGGTGGGGTAAAGTCAGACTTCTCCTTTTGAGTGCCCCATGTCTTTGTGCCCCAAGGTCAAGGACAAAAAGAATGCATTGTTTACTCTTTTATCATGACTCGGCACTGGTTGGATGGACTTGGTCTAGAGGTTGCTGTAGGCCAAGTGTGATAAGAAACCACAACAACACAGTACTTGGTTAGAACAGTAACAGAATTATACAAAATAGAAGATGTGTACTGTTGGTAATACACAGGTACATATACTTGGTTACAAATATTTAACAAATCAATGTGATTCAATTAATAGTGTTTTTCATAAAAAAATTTTTTAAGAAATTTAAAAAACAATGTATCAGAATTGATTCAAGGTAATGTGATAAGTGACACTTTTCCAGCCACTCAGACCCTATATACACCACATGATAGCTTTTTAAAGAAGTAAAGTTTAAGTTACTTGGTTTGAACAGTAGCATGATGCAGTAACATCATGTTACTACATCACGTTACTGCATCATGTTACTGCTGTTACTGTTGGTGCATGCATTGGTATATTTACTTCTTACATATGCAAGTGCACATACTTGTTACATACATAAATGTAAATATACATATACAATAAACACTTAGTTAGTATGGTTGGTACAGCATTTGGTACACATACAACACTTGGTTAGAAATATTTAACCGACTGAATGTTATGAGTACGACTAATGAGGATTTTTCATAAAAAGTTTTAAAAACAATGTATCTGAACTAATTTAAAGTACTGTAATAAGTGACATTTTCCAGCCGTCCAGACCATCCATACACCACATAATAGCTTTATTGAAGCCGTGAAGTTGAAGTATGGAATTTTAATCAGTTTGATACCCTTATTTGATCCTGTGATAAGCTAAGTTGTTGTGGTAAATTTCTTATAATGTGTTAGTACTACTTGCTATAAAATCTGATTAGTATAAGCAGTGACTCGCATTGGACTTGGCACGTTCTCTGGGAAGGTGCGTGGGCTCTCTTTGACGCAAGTTTATCAGCAGCCAAGAAAAGACAACGCTAAATAAACTCAACAGTGCAAAAGAATTCAAGATGTTAGGTTGGGTATTTCAACAGTTACATTTATAAAATATCTAATAATTTATTTTTTAAAAAAAATGCTGTTTTGTATATTTGATACATAAAATAGACATATAATGTGATTTTTCAGTGATGGCTTTTGATTAATAACAGTAAATTATTTATTAGACAGGCGTATTTTACTATATAATGGTATATGCTGAGTAATGTATATTAAAAGTTTTGAAAAAGCTTTGATACTCAAAAGTTGAAAAAGCTTTTTGAAATAATACCAATCACTCATTTTTAAAAATATTTTTAGTAAATTATGATAAGGCCCGATATCCCTTTTTTTTTAAATTGGATCACAGAAACTACAAAACAGAGCAAAAGTTAAGTTTTTGATTCGTCCAACTTAAAGATTGCTTTTTTGGGGGGGGACATATACTTGCGTAGCATATCGAAATGTTGCCGAATTTAATGTTAATTATCCGAATCAATAAACCGCATCTGATAATCTGTCTGTAAAGATTGTTTCTTTCTCTCATAATTTAGAATAAATAAGGAATGAGAAATTTATTATTTCTCATTCCTTATTTATTATAATGATGTGACATTAGTATATGATATATGATATGATAATTATGTGAAATTAGTATTTATTAGCATTGTTTAATTGAAAAATGTTACATTTAAATTAAATAAATATACCTTCTGGATATTAGTTAAATTAATATCTGAATATTATTTAAAATTCATCTTTTGGTCAATTTCAACAGCAATTTAAAAGTTAATTATATTTCAAGAGAAATCCTGGCAATATTTCTAATTATATTTCAATTAATAAAGACTTTAATTTTTTTAATTAACTATATTTCAAAAAAAGGAGGCAATGTTTCCTCTGTACTGGAAAGGTACTACTTTTAGAAAATACTTCTTCTATACAAGAAAGTATTAGAAGAAATTGCTGTGAACCGAATAACTTCTAATAATCCCCAAAAAAATTCTAATTTTAGCCAGCATTACATTAAATAATTGCAAAATTTTGCAATTATCTGAAGTAAATTATCTAACATAATATAATGTAAATGATCTAACGTAATATAATGTAAATTAATGTAATATAATGTAATTATATAATGTAAATTAATGTATTATAATGTAAATTAATGTATTATGTAAATTAATGTATTATAATGTAATTATATAATGTAAATTATGTAACGTAATTATCTGATGTAATTTTACTTTTAAAATTCCCGTTAAAGCTATCACGTGCTATTTAGGACAAATCATAATAATGTTATCAGTTTAAATGAAAATATTTGTTGAGAAATTGTTTGCCCAAGTACTGTTCAGAAAAATTGCGTCTTGCTTTATCTCACAATCGAGAATAAATAAGAAATGAGAAATAGCAATGAATAATTTCAGTTTTAATATAAGTACCACGTTTTCCATTCAATTCATGATTCGTAACTACATGCACATGAACGAATCCCATATTATGGTGTTATAAGAAAAGCCTGTATCATCAATTGAACTTCATTAATTTCGCTAGAATAGGTTTTTCGTGTATAGGTAAGCCATTTTACGCCTAAGAAATTGGGGTGAGGGGGGCTGTTCCCGTTTGCAGACGTTCGGAAGGATGAGAAGGCACAGAAGCATTCTTGTCCTTGGAGGAGGTTGCCAGGAGATGCTATTTTTATTCCTGAACTAGAGAGGCGGAAGTGATCTGGGTTAACCGATCGCTTTCAGTTCCGGCGAATAGCGAGAACATTACTGAATCATCAAGAACAACTCAAGTGCCTGTGTGGAAGAATAATTCTTAAGCTCTCTTGAATAGCGTAGAGCGAAGTTAGTTTTTTAACATCGTGATACACTATTATCCATCATAAATCAGTAGATAACAGCATATTGATGATAAAATGTTTCTTAAACTTGCATTTATTGTGTAACTTTAAAAAAACTTTATCATCGATATGCGTGTGTGTGCATCCATTTGATTATTACTTACTAAGGATGATTAATTCCACCCAAAACTATTTTTATATTTGTGATTAATATCTAATGGTTAAATATGTTCTTTTACAAAATAAATAAATAAAATAAAATAATTATCCATAAAATTTAGAATTTAATGTAAGAACAAAACGCATAATAGCAATCTTAAAAATAAAAAAATTAGGTTTCCAAACGATTATCTTTCCTTGAAATATCTCATTTTCCTTTTGAAATAACATTGTCTTAGTAATCAAACCCTCTTTTAGAACAATTTTACATTTAATTATTTATTATTACCAAATGATAGAAATTTAAATGAATATTATGCATAAAAAAGTTCGTGAAAGAAATTTAAATAAACCAATAAGAATAGCTAGAAAAAGAAATTTTTAAATAATAATAAGAAACTTATAAGAAACATTGAAAATGGACAAGGACATCGCTGGCCCACTCTCCCCAAAACAACATCCATATATTTTATGAGTAAAAAACACATGAGCTTTTTGAATTAAAAAGGAATATGACTAAAACACATATATTTCTAATGAATTTATGTGTTTTATCCATAGATTTGGTTTGATTTGGTTTGTCACTCTACGATCATTTTGTGCACATTTTAGGCTAATTAGACAGAGATCTACAGTTTAAAGTGGATTCCAAACCACTTACATACATCCATGCCACCGCCAGGATTCTAACCTAAAGCCGATGGTACCAAAGACCTGAGTGCTAGCCAATTGGCCATTAGGCCGCCGTTTTAGCCATAGAAGTCAACACCAGCTAGAAGTTGCACATTGAATAATACGTTCAGTAATTGGCGAAACCTTCGCTGACTGCATATATACTGCCAATACAAAATTCTAATAATGTCCTTAATAGATTTTCCCAGATATTTCTCAAATGATGTTCCATATCTACGATAGTTTTGGTGTTGAAATCTATGGATTAACCTGTTCATCAGGTGAAATATGGTAAGCTTACTAGTCTTAGAATAATTTGAATAGCATGGGGAAATCTAGAGATATATGAGGTATAAGGTCGATATACGCCATCAAGATGGCATAGCATGAAGAGTATCACAAATGATTGTTGGATGTCATCAACAGTTAAAGTTCAACATAACACAGCTACTAAGGGTGATTTGTTATCATAGGAGGTATCACTTCATTTTACCAGGAATAATTGTTGTGTCCTTTCAAAATATATAGTCTGATTGGGAAGGCTGGCCCCATTTTCACCACACACGAATGCAAATGTAATTTGCACCAAGACTAAAGTGGAGTTAATTATTGAACACTACTGATTATCAGTCATGATGATCGGATAACATACTACTCCAGATGGCTTTGTCTATGCCAGTCATGACGATCTAATAATATACTACTTCAAATGGCTTTGTCTATGTTGGGGAGATAAAGTATCATCTTAAAGAGTGGTCTGATAATAGAGAGTTTTTGCATAACGTTTTTTTATCGTCCGATATTTTTCTCCCCAGCGCGCATGCTCATAGGAAACATTGTACTATTGCGCATGCATATCTGTAATAATGTTTCCTATGAGCATGTGCGCTAGTGAAAAAAATATCGGACGATAAAAAACGTTATGCAAAAACTCTCTAATAACTCCGTCGTAGTGAAATGGTGGAAAGAAAGACAGGTCTACAATAAGTTGGAAGGTGGACAATAATACCATCGTTGGTTCAATTAAGACTTTTTGTACAATCAACCGAAATTGCCTCGTATTTGTGCACATTGGAATTCCAAAGTCTTAATTTCTTAGAAGCGCATCATACGTATACATTGCTACCAGAACATTGGCACAGTTGTGTACACCAAATTACACCCCATCGCTCGATATTGATCATCTAACAATGCAAATATCAACTCTTCCAAGTAATCCAATTATCCAAGAAGTCTTCGAGTGTGCCTTATTAGTAGTGTCTACAATGAACTCTAACGACGAGAATAAGAAAAATTAGGCAAGTAGCCTGCAAAGATTAACTTTTTTTTTACAGGACGACGGCTTTCCATCATGACCGTGGTTAAAATTCATTTCTAACAGAAGATTTAATCATTTTCTGACACAAGGATATAAAAAAATTACATACAAAATTTCAAGATAATCAGATTAAATATTTCATTTTTTTTTCTTTTTAGTAATAGATTCTATATCTTGATCTTGACAATTTATTAAAAATCCTCCCAAATGGAGAAAAGAGTGGTAGTTATACTTTTTATTCGGTTTATTTACGACTGATTAGTAGTGCAGAAAATTTTGAAACGTTTATAATTATTAATATAAAAAATTTCGAAATATATATAAATATTAATAATTTCAAGTATGTATATATAAATATTTTATTGCTTATTATATATAATCATATTCTCTTTTAAGTAAAATAAAACTAAAAAACAGTGAATTCTACTTATTTATTTAAAATCTGTATTAGAATTAATTTTTCGTTCATGATGTTTGATGTCCAAATGACTAGCGCTCTGGCCTTTGGTACCACAGGCTTAAGGTTCAAGTCCTGGCTGTCATATGGATGTTTGTTAGGGGTTAGGAATCCACGTTAAACTGTCTGTCTAGGTTTAACTTTTTGCACACTGTAGGTCTAATTAGCCTACAGTGTGCAAAAAGTAACCGTAGTGCGACAAACCTAACCTTCGTGGATTATGGTGTGTAGTTTGTTCGAAAAATATCTATATATATATATATATATATATATATATATCTTTACATATACACTATGTGGAAGAAAGTGACGGGACACGACACTATAACGACATAAACCCATATTTATTAAAATTAATAGGAGGTATGGCCTCCTTTGGCTGCGATCACAGCTGCAACCCTTCTGGGCATGCTTTCCACTAAATTAGCCATAGTGGCAAGAGTAATTTCCTTCCAAATGTTTAACAGGGAGTTCCATAGTTCAGGCTTGCTTTTGGGGAGTGGGGTGCAGGCCTTCAACCGACGGTCCAATTCGTCCCAGAGATGTTCAATTGGGTTAAGATCAGGGCTCTGCTCCGGCCACTCCATGCGTTTAACGTTGTTGCTCACATACCAATCAAGAGTCCTCCTTGCAACATGGCATGCTGCGTTATCGTCTTGATACCAGCAATCATCCATACCTTACGTTGCCCACAAGGTAGGAAGGACATGATTGTCGAGAATATCACAGTATCTATCGGCATTCATCGCACCATCAACCTTCACCAGTGGGCCAGCCCCATACCAGGAGAAACAGGCCCATACCATCAATCCTCCTCCACCAAACTTAACAGTTGGGACGACACACTCGGGCAAAAGGCGTTCTCCTGGTAAACGCCATACCCAAACACGTCCATCGGAACGGAAAAGGGTAAATCGTGACTCGTCACCCAAAGGACGCGTTTCCAGTCATCCAGAGTCCAAGTACGGTGGTCTTTGGCCCATCGAAGGCGCGCTTTCTTGTTGGTTTTCGTAATCAAAGGCTTATGGGCCGCCGAACGTCCAGTGTAACCTAACTTATGGGCCTCGATACGAAGAGTCTTGGTCGAAATGGCCACACCTGTGGCTTGTCTAAACTCATTAGCGATGTTATCCATGGATGTTTGACGGTTACTTAGAATCTCCCTGCCGAGCACCCGCCGGTCCCTGCTGGTGAGAACTGTAGGTCGTCCACTTCGGAGTTTGCTCTGACAGTGTCCCTCAGTCTTGTAGCGACACACAACACGTGCTACAATTGATTTTGAGCAGTTACGGAGACGGGATATCTCCCTAATTGACACCTTGGCAAGATGCAATCCAACCAACACACCTTTCTCGAACTCAGACAACTCTTCCCGTGGCGGCATCTTGACAAAAACAACTCTAGTTGACTCCACAGAGTATATATATGATATGGCTGACACGTGATACCTATTATTGCGCATGTGTCAGCTGTATTGTCGACTTTTCTACTTTTTGAGGGGTGTCCCGTCACTTTCTTCCAGACAGTGTATATATATATATATTGATTTGTGACCCAGGTCTTATTTGGAGACTGCGTGTCTTTTCTAATTGGATATTTTTGTTTTTCATGTGTAATTTTAATTTAGTGATTAAAAACAAAGATAAGATTTAATGAGATTTTCAAAGAAGATATATGAAATTAATCAATTTTTCTGTGGTGATTTATTTCAGAAAAAAAAAACATCAAGAGTAAAAAACTAGAATTCCGAACGATTTTCTTTCCTCGGAAAATATCATTTTCACTTTGAAATAAAACCGTCTTTATTTTTGCCAGACGACCATTTAGAAAATTTTACATTTATCTATTCAAATATATAATTATTAGTTCGTGAAATAAATTTAAATAAGCATTATAAATAAAAAGCTTTTGAAGAAATTTAAATAAACCAATAAGAATAGCTCGTAAAAGAATTTTTTAAAAATTAACCAATAATAAACTTTGAGAGTGGTCAGGTACAAAAATTGATCAAGGAAGCAAAAAACTTCAATTTTGAAAACAATACCCATAATCCTATGGGTGAAATTTTTCTAGCCAAATCGTGGTGTTGCATAAATGTAAGCCCACTTTAGTTTCTTTAATAATGTAAAAATGTTTTTTTAACTATGGAATTAACTGTAGTCTAAACCGTCTGGAAAATTGTAGAGAAGGATAAAAGGTAAAAATTCAGAATTGGGTCTTTTTTATTTTTAGATTAATAGAAACGTGACCACAGAAATGAAAATTTTGAATGCTAAAAAAAAAAAGAGATCTGCTCTGCAAAAATAGTTATCAGTTTGTGAAAATAGTCAAAATTTCAGTCTGGCAAAGGATAACTACCAGTCTATTCAAAAATAGTACTACAAGTGTCTCAAGTGCTCACATCAAACACGACTAATCAAACAGTATAAAGAAACACGTCTGAAGTGTCCGAGGAATGTCATTTCATGTAAAATACAAGAAGGAAAACGTAATATTTTCGGATGAGAAAAAAAAATTAACTTAGATAATCCTGATGCCAATAACTACTCATACTATTGACAAAACTTAAGCAAAAATCTAGAGAGTTCTTCAGTAGGCAGGGAATAGGTTGTTCCGTTATGGAATGGATGCATTCTCATATGCAGGACAATTCTATCTGCAATAAGTTGATGGCAAAATGAACTTGAATAGTTATTAATGAATGTTATACGAAAGTCTGATGTTTTTCGGACCACTTTTAGAAAGACCTAAATGTAATTTCATAATATCACAGTTAACTGCTACCAATCATGTTTCTCAATCAACAATAGAATACTTTAAGAGAGAAATCATTGATGTTTTATCTTTAGTCGTCGCCTAAATCTAACAAAAAGTTTTGGAACTATCTGGCGCAACAGTAAATAGGAAAACAGCAAACAAGACTTTGATAGCCATGGTATTCGTTGAATGTCTTCACTTTCAAGGAATTCGTCAATGGGGTTTGCTCGATGTAGACGAGCATTTATAGCCCATAAATAAAAATCAGATCCATTTGCACCTAAGTCTAATAGAAAATTTGTGAAATTGATTGTCGCACCTATAAATACGCAAACAACAAACAATATCTTGGCCATATGTGTTAGAAGCCACCATTATGGAGAAATTGGACAATATTCCAGAATCTGTAAACAACAATTTAATTAAATGATGTTTATTTAGTGTTTATATTCTTTTTTTAATTCTTTGATTTTATTTTTCTCCTTTATATTATATTGATTATGCTCATAAATTTACTATATTTTGGGTAGATAATTAAACTAAATAATTCTAGAAAAGAAAGAAATTTAACAAATATATTCTGGTAATCACAATGGTTAAATTCAAGGACGAAATAAAAAAAAATTTTGTTGACATTTTTTTTCGAAAATCTGGCATCAAGGGGTATTGGCAAACGGAACTTGGATCGTAATATAATCGAAAACGGAATATGATATAATCGAGAAAAACAAAATTAAAGAATTAAAAAAGCATATAAACTTAAAAAGTACCTGGACAGTATTTAAAAATTTCGAAAAGAATTTAATGGGCTTTTGAGGTAGATAATTAAATTGAACAATTCTAGATAAGAAACAAATTTAACAAATATATTCTCGTAATCACAATGGCACTTCATAATTGAGTTCAAGAACGAGATGGAAAAAGAATACTGTTGAAATTTTTTTGAAAATCTGTCATCAAGGCGTGTTGGCAAACGGAATGTGTAACATAATAAAATCGAGAAAAATAAAATTAAAGAATTAAAAAGAATATAAGCTTAAAATGTACCTGAAAAACATTTAGAAATTTCAAAAAAAGAGCTTAATATGCTTTTGGAATAGATAATTAAATTGAAAAATTTTAGATAAGAAACAAATGTATTCTCATAATCACGATGGCGCCTTAATAACTGAATTGAAGGATGAAATAAAAAAAAAATTTGATAATTTTTTTTTCTTTTGAAAATCTGGCATCGAGGCGTATTGGCAAACGGAATGTGACAAAACTAACTGAATGATACCAAAACATCTGTACAACCATTAGAAATTTTAAAAGAATTCCTGGGGTAGATAATTAAACTAAATAGTTCTAAATAAGAAACAAATTTAACAAATATATTCACTTAATCACAATGGCACTCCATAACTGAATTCAAGGACGAAACAAAAAAATTCGGATGAATTTTTTTTTTTTTTTTTGAAAATCTGGTACCAAGGCTTATTGGCAAATGGACTGTGGCACAACTAACTGAATGATGGCAATAATATAGAGAAACATCCATTGCCAAGTTTGTTAGATTGAAAAGAATTAGGTATATTGCTCTAATGTTCGACAAATAGAGTTCTAAAAGCATTACCAGTCCAAACCCATTGGGCATCGGCCAAGATGAATGAAGACAGATTGATGGCATTGTTCGTTCTTCTGAAGTCTGTAGTTAGAAATCCAAAAGCTATCATTTTGCTTTCTTAACTATATGAATCTTTGGGACAAAACAATTACTGTAGAGATTAATCAACGATTCCAAAAATTAGAGCCCTTGTTCTTCAATTGAATTTCACAGCTGATTGAATATTTTTAAATTCACAAATTAAATAAAATGATTTAAAATAAAAAAAAGGAGAAAATTTTTAATAAATGCTAAGAATTTTTAAGAATAGAAAATTTTTACTAATTCCAAGGTGAATGAAAGATAGATTGATGGCATTGTTCTTTTGAAGACTATCAACTATTGTTTGAACATCTAAAAGCTATCATTATACTATCTTAACTAGTATATGAATCATTGGACAAAACAATTATTGCATTGATTAATTAATGATTCCAAAAATTAGAAATATGTTCTTCAATTTAATTTGAAATCTGATTTAATATTTCTGAATTCACAAATTAAATAAAAAGAATTTAAATAAAAAAGGAAAAAAAAAATTGCTAAAAATTTTTTGATAATTGAAAAATTTTTATTAACGCCAAGATGAATGAAGATAGATTGATGGTATTGTTCGTTCTCCTGAAGACTATCAACTATGGTTAGAACTATTTACTATCTTAACTATATGAATCATTGGGCAAAACAATTATTGTAGTGATTAATCAACGATTACAAAAATTAAAACCATTTTTTCAATTTAGTTTCACAACTGACTGAATATTTTAAATTCACAAATTAAATAAAAGCATTTTCAATAAAAAAAGGAGAAAATTTTTAATTTAATATTTTATACAAATATAATTATTTAATTTAAACATTGCTTTATTGATGTAATTATTATGTTTCCGATTGAAATTGTAAATAAATGGTGAATTTGAGAGTTTGCCATTTTAGTAGTGCATCAGTTAATAACAAGAATCACTGAATTTAAAAACAAATTAAAATGGCCCTGAATGGCGAGTGTCTAGCCGTCTGACGTTCAGTCTACAGGTTTCGGCCGTGCCATGGATGTTGTAGTGGTTCGGAATCAACTTTAAGCCTTATGACTGTAAGAGTGTCACGGAGCCAAGTCTGGCGTCTACTTACGGGCGCTCCATTACAACAGACGCTGCCCCCTTTCCCTCCATCCATGAGTAGATAACTCATGGTATGTCCGTCCCGCACTGCAGGACACTGAGGATTAGTCATAACAACAGGCACAGAGTTTAAAATTTTTTGCTGAGGAAATACATCATATTATTTTAAACAACTTTCATCACTGTGCATTTACTGATAATTTTTAGTTAAGAAAAGTTTAAGTGATGTATATCTACTTTTATAACGATTTATTTTCTTCTTGCCACAATACAGAATGCCATTTTTTAATGCCAACAGAAGCAAGCTGAATAGCTATGCAAGTCGAATATCTAAAAAAATTATCTAATCAAAAAGAGGATAATTAATAAATAAAATTTTCTGGTGAGTTAAGTATGAAGTGAATTGTTTCTAGATGTAGAAAGTATCTATCTATCACCATCAGTGGCGCAACAGCCCATGGTGGGGCAAAACCGTCTGCCTACTGGAAGATTTCTTGACAGTAGATGTTATCTTTTTACAGGTAGTGTTGTCACCACCTCTCTGCAGTCATATTAGACCAGGGACCTTATGGCCGAGTGGTTAGCGCTTTGACGCTCTATAGCACAGATTTCATGTACGAATCCAGACTGTGTCATGGATGTTGTAGTGATTCAGAATCCACTTTAAGCCGTAGACTCCGGTCTCATATGACTATGACTATAGAGTGTCACAAAGGCCAATCAGACTTCTCACCGACATCATTCCCAAGCTATAAAGGGGCAACTCAGCTCTAGGCGCAATCATGTGGTGTGGTGTAGTAGTCATCTTAGACCGGGACCTACGGTTTAAAGTGGATTCGAACCACTGTAAATATCCATCGCAAGGCCGGGACTCGAACCCGAAACCTGTGGCACCGAGCACCATAGTGCTAATAACTCGGCCATCCAGCCCCAGAAAGTACCTATAAGCCATTGAAAACATCACGTTTGCTTTGTTATTGATCTTTTAGGAGTCGATAAAATCAAATTACAGTTTCGTGTTGAAAACGAAGGGGATTTTTTTGTACGAGAATAATAAAACATATGAAATTCTTTTCAAAGTTTGCGTGTGCGAACAAATTTTTAAACACTTTTAAATATTTGCATAAGAGATCTGTTTCAAAAAGATAATTATAGGCTCTTTCTGCAGTTTACGATGTTTAAAGCTGAAGTTTATTTGCTAACTGTATGTCTGTTTCTCATCCCAGCCTGTTATCTTTCAGAAGAGGGCAGGTTCCAAAATAGTTCGTCGGCAGAGAGAGCACTTACGCTTTTGTTCCTGGGAAGGGGTTCAAAGAGCTGCCTTTAAATAGCAGCTCCCTTCCCCTCCTTTTCTTTCTGATGTTGGGAGGGGGGAGAAGAACCACCAACAAGCACTTCTTTCTCTGAATCCACACCGACGTCAACTCAATGTCCTATATTGCTATACCACGTTGAGAATCGTTACCTTTTAGGTTTTTTCGTTATTTATGGTGTTGTTTTATATTATTTCTAATGATATTACAATTATTATTATTATTCATTGCCGTGCTACCTGATGGCTAATTGGCTGGCGCTCTGGCCTTTTTGGTATCAAAGGCTTTAGATTCGAATCGTGGCGAGAGCTTGGATGTTTGTTAGCGGTTCGGAATTCACGTTAAACTGTAGGTCCGGTCTTATTTGCCTAAAGTTAGCACAAAATGACCGTAGAGCCTCAAATCAAATCTTCACTGGCGCAACAGCTCCATGGCGGACTAGGCCGTCTGATAAATTGGCAGATTTCGAGACGAGTTATTTTTTTCTTGTAGAGCTGTCAGCGCAACGTTCTACAGTAATATTAGACCGGGACTTACAGTTTAAAGTGGAACCCGAATCACTACAAAGATCCATGGCATCACCAGAACTGGAATCCGAAACCTATCGGACCAAGCAACAGACACTCGGCCGTCAGGCCTCATTAAACCTTACAATTTTAAAATTTGGACATCCAAAGTCTAAACCAAGTCCAAGAAATGGCGTGGTCTCATGAAAGGAGGAAAGCGGGGCAGTTTATATTGTGATGGATCATCCGTAGATAGAAGTATAACTTGGATCCCTGACGCTGACTTTTTGCGGGGTAGGGTTCTCAACCCTACGATCAACTCTCTACAGTCATATTAGACCAGGATTTACGGTTTAAATTGATTCCGAACCACTACAAACATCCATAGCCCCGCCGAGCCTCAAACCCGAAGCTTGTGCAACGACCGCCAGAGAGCTAGTCACTGGCCATCAGGCCTCAAGTCCCAATTATAGATCATTAAAATATACAAAATTAAGATTCTTGTGTGGAAAAAACAAGAAAGTAATACAAAAAGAATTCAATATTTAATCGAAAAGAAAATTGTCTGCAGGATAGCTGTTTTGGTGTGAAACGACTTGCTTTATAAATACTTTTCTTGTATTTTTACTTTTCAATACCAGGTCGTTATGTGCCTTAAATTTGCCATAACTATTACCTAATAACAACTTCAATCAATACCGAAGGTGGAATACTAGTTTTATGTCACTAAGCGCGTGTTCGTGAAACTCAGTCACGAACTCATGATCTAGCATCATTTTATTTGGCATCTGTTATCACTAGCCTTTCATAAATAGGTAAATTTACGAACCCTTCAAACCAAACATATAAATTAACAAAACAGTGAAATATATAAAATTTTCAAGGACGCAAATTATTCAGTAATAATAGTTCTGAACTACTTTGCCTATCTAATTATTATACGAGAAAAAATTATGAAAAACATCTGGGAGTCTATTTTTTAAAGTAATCAGGTAAAATGACAGGGTTTTTTTTATTGATTTTTTAAATATCGCGCACCGTCGTAGTTGTTTCTGCACTATTCTGAAAAACTATTAGCATTTCAGCGAGGTTTGTAAACTAATTATATATGCTAATTCAAGATTGGTTTGTTGTTCTACGGTCATTTTGTTGTACACTTTAAGCTAATTATATCGGGATCTACAGTTAAAAGTGTATTCCAAACCCTCACAAACATCCTGAAACCAGAATGAATGACGAATTGAATGACGAATGAATGACAGAATGAATGAGCAACCTGAATGACGAACCTGAAGCCAGTGGCACTAAAGGCCACAGCGCTTGCCAATCAAAGGCCATTAGGCTGCAAATTCCATCAAGAGGATTAGCGAATTTAATTTTCAGTTTTATTAAATATATTTATTATAATGTCTTTTTATAAAGTTTTTACATTAAGCGATTTATCCTTTTAAAAAAAAAGGATACAAAAACTATTTCCTTAACATAGCATTTATCACTGCAGCATTAATTCCTGTTGTTGCATATAGAACATTTATTATGTTAGTTATTTATCAGTAAAATATTAAATTTGATTTTTCCAAATAATATTAATAATATTTCTCATTTGAGTTTAAAATTAAATTAAGATTGCCTGAAATTACTTTAATTTAATTAAAATTCAAAAATAATTTTCAACTCTCTTTCTTTGCCGTAAGAGTAAATAAATATTCCTTATTTAGTGTTAACGTTTCTAAAGCGACGGTTTTAAGTAGTCTAATTTCTTTACTCGTGATACTTATTTTAACATTGAAATTAATTATTATCCCACAGGATTCGGGTGCGAGTCCCAACGATGGGATGGATGTTTGTAGTGGTTCAGAATCCACTTTAAACCATAGGTCCCTGTTTAATATGACTGGAGGACGTTGGGCGTACTGACTATCTTACAACGCAAAAAGAAAATGTCTCCTGTCTCAAAAATCTGCCAGTAGGCCAGTTGGCCTACCATGGGGCTATTATGACAATGAAGAAGAAACTTACCAATCATATCACAGTGAGATGGTTGCAATTTCATTTGTAAAGAAAAGATTGCGCTGCAAATACTAACTAATTCATTGGCACTACAGCCCGTGGTGGGACAAGAACGTCTGCGTACTGGCAGATTTCGAGACAGGAGACGTTTTCTTTTTCACGAAGTAAGATTGTCAGCTCTACACCCAACGCTGTATAGTCTTATTAGATTGGGAACTATGGTTTAAAGCGGATTCCAACAACTGCAAACATCCATGACACCGCCGGAACTCGAACCCAAAACCTGTAGCATCAATCGCCAGAGCGCTAAGTACTGCTAAATACAGTATGCCATATATTCCAGAGTCCAAAAACTATGAAAAAGTTTTTAAGTCATTTTATCACCAGATTTATTTATCTGAAAAGTCACTTATTTAAAAGTGGTTCAGTAAATAGAGTCAGATTAAACCAATTCACCCCTTAAGAAATGTCACAGATAACTAACATTACAGAAATACTCGAATATTCAAACAAATATCGAGACGTTTGATAACAAGGCATGTGAATGTGCATAGGGTAAAATAGGAAAGCCTTTTTTATCATTCAGGGCTAAGAACCGATAATGATAGATGTGTTTCTTATGAAGTTACACAAATAAAATTATATCATTCCATAATGATGCAAAAGCTCTTGCCATCCATTGGAGTTCAAACAACTTCATTTTAGTTTTATAGTAAATATTATTTTATGGGACCTGAGTTGTCGAGTGGTTAGCGCTCTGGAGCTCGGCACCACAGGTTTCGGGTTCGAGTCCGGGCGGTAGATCCCGGTCTCATATGACTGTTGAGCGCTGGGCTTGGAGTTGAGTTGACAACCCTACCCCGTAAAAAGAAAACATCTCTCGTCTCGAAATCTACCAGTAGGTAGACGGCATTGGCCCACATTGGGCTGTTGAGCCAATGATGATGAGTAAATATTTATTGAGAATTCTAAAATGTATACAAGCAGGGGCCTGAATGGCCGAGTGGCTAGTGCTCTGGCGCTAGTTACCACAGGTTTCGGGTTTGGGTCCCGGCGGTGCCATGGATGTTTGTAGCGATTCAGAATCCACTTTAAAACGTAGGTCCCTTGTCTAACGTGATCGGAGAGTGACGTATTAAATAGGAAATACGCACTGTTCTTATATAGTGATTAGGGGATTATAGTCCTTGTTGGTTCGCATCCCCATATGCCCCTTCGTTTCAAATCAATCAAGTATATAAGCAGATTTCACATTTGTCATAAAAGGGACAACATTTTGCTCGTGGGAAAGATAAAGAAGGAATAAAATAAAACGTCTCTCACCTCCGTCCGCGTAGGTCTCGGACCCGTACCCGTCCTGCAGTCCGTTGGCCCAGGTGCCTTCGTACTTGGCGCCCGAGCTAACACTCTGCCGGATGCCATAGCGGCCCTTGAACCCTTGCGTCCACTCGCCCCGGTACGTCCACTTGCCCCGCGTCTCTACGCCCAGGCCGTGCCGCTTGCCGTTCTGCCACTGGCCTTCGTAGGTGCTGCCGCTCGGCCACGTATACACGCCCGACACCTGAAATACACAACAGTGCAATTAAAACTAGTAGCAAGATACAGTTGATTATTACAAAGAAATTCTAATTAATATGTAAACAATAGCTACATTTTTTTGTTAATTGGTAGCTTTTAAAATTATTTTTGTTTAATTTATTTATTGTAAACATAAAAAAAATTTAAAATTAGACTAACAATAAAGTTAAAATATCGTCAAATAATATGATTTTGATGTTGAGCTTGGAAACCGACAACAAATATGGCAATGTTGTTGACAGATTCGTTAGGTGATTAGTAATTTGGCTTAAAACAATTTCGAAAGGCACTCATTTTTCCCTTATTCAATGAAACCTATAAAAAATGCTTTCCCAGCTTCAATCATAATGACGACGAAAGCTATTAAAGCATGTTTACATTTAAGTTCTACTTTGGGATCTTTTAACAGACGATGTTCATTTTTAAAAACTTAAAGAAATCATCAAGTCAGAGTTTGGCACATTATTTTTTGCACGCTTAAGTGTTATTTTTTATTTCCAATGGCAGGCAACAATAGACAATAAAATTAAAATAACACATGGAATATAAAAACAACAACGCAACGAGGAAATCACATAGTGACATGTTTAATCCGTAAGCACCGTAACCTCCCAGTAACGACCCTACACAGTAGAGGAAACAACAATTTTGGGTTTTCGAATATTCTCATTCGGAAAAGGTAATTGTCCAAACAATCCTGGCCCGTCAGGAGTCTTAAAAGGGCAGTTGTTTTACACCTGGGCTTATCAGGATGTTTAAAATAAGTTAAACCAGTTTTAGGTGAGTTGCCTTCACGGAAATTATCAGATAGAGTGTTCCGGAAAGTCTCAAATCGTCAGTTTCATCGAGTGAAAAGAAATGTCTTTACAAACAGTTTGGGTGATGGTTGTTCCTTTTTTGGCAAGAGAATCCGCCTTCTCATTATCCACGATCCCACAATGGCCTGGGATCCATTGCAGAACGATATCTTTGCCCTATGAGGCAAGGTCTTCAACTTCAAGACAAGAGATACATTTTTCTAATGAAGTAGACTGAGGTGCGAGGGAGGAATTGATTGCCAATAATGTGCTGCCTTAGAGTCACATAGGATGACTGCTCTAGAAAATTGTTCTGTTCGGCATTGTAGTTGAGTTACAGCAATACGTAAAGCTTCGATCTCACCGCCGTAAGCAGATGCAAAACGGCATACTGGTCGCTGAAAATCCCTGCCCCAGCGTTGATTCGCTGTTCTACACGCCATCGGTACAGATTCTCAACCACTCCATTTCGCGGTAAGCTCGTTAATAGTCGTATAGGAAATACTCCTAAGAAGATCACAGCTAGTGATGTTTAATTCTATATGATATAAAGGGATTAATGATGAGCACGCTTAAATATAAAGTAATTCAAAACGTCTTGCCTGAATAAGGAAGGATTACAGATATATTCTTATCCAAAAAAGAAGGAAGTTATTCTCCATATTCTACAAATGTTACTGTGATTACAGATGGATTACGTGAGACCGGATGCAACATATCCTCAATCACAGATACCAATACACTTTGAATGGTCTGGCTATAGGAACTATAGGAAGGGCGTTATCATGATATAACATTTCACCCAATTAACTTAAACAATAATTACATGTGAAAAAAATATAGTTATAAAGTTTTGCAATATTGTTTTTTGAATGTTTTCTACAACTATACTTTAATGCAAAATATGAATGCGAATTAAAATGCATTTTTTGGCTTTTTCTATTTAATGTGTTCGAGCCCTTCTAGTTTCAATGTAGAGATATTATCTAATGAAGGAGGGGGGCTGATTGTAAAGGAGCTCACCTCGAATCCGAAGTGCCAGGATCCGCTGTACTCTCCCTGGCTCTTGGGCCCCGTGCACACCCCATGGCCGTGAGCTTTTCCGTCCTCCCATCCCCGCAGTACGTGCCGCCGTCGTCGAAGTCGAACCGACCCCCGGGCACCATCCTTCAATCGCTTGTCACCTGCAAACACAATACCTGTTCAAAACCTGCGCATATGCAGTTCAATACAAAGATTATTTTACTGAAATACTGGTAAAAAGGATTCTTTTCGATTTTAATAAATATATATACTTCAAAAAATATCAATATTTATTGTTAAAAGCTTTTTTAAAGTATTTGTCTTTATACTGAAGGATGTTTTAATACTCTTCTGTGAGTATATACAATGAGAGTATTTGTGAGGATACAATAAGAGTATACGAGAGGATACAATTTTAATTTAGTATATGAAAGGATACAACGAGAGGATGCAATAAGAATATACAATGAGAGTACAAGGGATGATACAGTGAGAGTATATGAAAGGATACAACGAGAGGATGCAATAAGAGTATACAATGAGAGTACAAGGGATGATACAGTGAGAGTATAAGAAAGATACAGTGAGAGTATATGAGTGGATACAATGAGAGTATAAGGGGTGATACAGTGAGAGTATATGAGTGGATACAATGAGAGTATAAGGGAAGATACAGTGAGAGTATATGAGAGGATACAATGAGGGTACATGAGAGGATACAATGAGAGTATATGAGAGGATACAATGAGAGTATATGAGAGGATACAATGAGAGTATATGAGAGGATGCAATGAGATTATATGAGAGAATACCATGAGAGTATTTGAGAGGATACAATGAAGTATATGAGAATAAAAGATGAGAGTTTACAATGAGAATATATGAGAGAATACAATGAGAGTATAATGTCTTTATACTATCATTTATTAGCAAAAAAATAATAATAAATAAATAAAAGGTACAAGATCACACATTGAAATTTTAAAATCATTTATTCCTTCATTTTAAAATAGAAAGCCTTTATCATGACTCGTCGGTCTAATTACATACTGATTCATGGACTTGGTCTAGATTTTGCTGACGACCAAGTGAGATAAGAAACAACAACAACATGATATGTTAAGTGTAACACTCCGCCGACAAAGCACACGATACGTCAAGTGTTGGTTTTTTTTTTGTCATTCTACTGTTATTTTGTGCAGACTTAAGGCTAATTAGACCGGGTCCTACAGTTTAATGTGGATTCCGAACCACTCACAAACCTCCATGCCCCCCGCCAAAATCTAACCTGAAGCCTATGGTACCAAAGACCAGAGTCAAGTATTGGACAGACGTGTTTTGAGAAAAGCCAAAACAAACATGTATGACCTGCATGTTCACCAGATAAATCACTTTGTAATTTCTGGTTGTAAGGCTGATCAAATCACTGATCTATAGAGGAGGTCCTTACCATCACTGAAAGATGCATATGGTAGGAAGTAGCTGTCATTTCCGTTGATATGTTATTCCATACTATATCGGGCGTAATGCTGCTGTTATACCCATTATTGTAATGGGGCGACTATTGTAATTTGTAAGATTGAACTGGACATTAAGAATTACTCTACCACTGCATATTAAGTATTACAACTGCATGAGTATTACATAAGTAATATACTACATAACTTTTAATTCATAAATAATTCATTAATTATTGATCTTAATCAGTATATACATAAGTATTACAACCGTACATAATGAATGTGCAATTGTAAATCATATTGAAATAAATGTTTCATTTTCACAACAATAAATTTATTTTGGGGGGCGGGGCATTTCCTAAACAATAGCACCGATCTCTATTAATGATTTTTTTTTATTTTTTTGTCTGTCGTACAAAATCCCATTCCAAAATGAATATTAATCTCCAAGCCATATGTTTCTTCAAGTAATAGATATTTTTATCGCACTTAATTTTTACACCAAACTACCCTACAAAAATAACCATTAATTCTTTTTTTTTAAGTTTTTTTAACACAGATGACACAAAAAAAAAGTCCTGAATTTAACAAAAATAAGAATGATGACATGAAATAACGTATTTAATGCACGATATTTTTAAAAACATTATGAAACTTTTTTTTATATGAAAACGAGTTGCAATAGTTTTTAATTAAAGTCTGGAAAAACCTTTAGTGCTAATTTTTCTTAATAAAAGACACATTTTTTCTTTGAGTTCATCCAAATAAGGAAGAAAAAAAAATCTAGCAAGTCATTTATATCGGAGGGAAACAACAATGTCTGTGAATTTGATGATATATTAATTTTTCTGTTTCGTGCAAAAGTTGATATTGTTATTATTATAAAGCATTTTTCATTAAAAACCCCAACCAGATATTAAAATTAATTGTTGTTGTTGTTGATGTCGTGTCTCTTATGGAAGGACGTTGTGATGCAGTATTCGTAAGTAGAAGTCTGACCTCTGCTCCGAAAATTAATTATAAAAACTCAATTAAATAAAATTAATGAATTATTTGCATATTTACAAATAAACCTACTTTCAAGATACGTTATCTGTTATGGATAAAGGTGTTTTGTTGTTTATAGTGAATACTTATGGTACTTTTTAGAAACGCAAATAACGAATAATTTTTTGAAGGTCTAGGGCTGATAATCCTACCCGTAGGAAGAAATCATCTCCCGTCTCGAAATCTGCCAGTAGGGAGTATGGGAGTCTTGGACCCCCATGAGGCTATTCCGCCACTGATGGTGATGATGATGAGGTACAAAATAAGAGCCCTGGTTTGGTTTGGTTTGTCGGTCTACGGTCATCTTGTGCACACTTGAGGCTAAACAGGCCGGTACCTACAGTTTAAAGTGGATTCCGAACCCCTCACAAACATCTATGCCACCGCCAGGATTCGAATCTGAAGCCTGTGTTACCAAAGGCCAGAGCGCTAGCCACTTGGCCACCAGACCGCGATAAGAGCCCTGGCGTTCAGTACCACAGGTTTGGGGTTCGAATCCCGGCGATGTCACGGATGTTTGCAGTGGTTCTTAATCCACTTTAAACCATAGGTCTGACCTAATATGACAGCAGAGCGTAAGGCGTAGTGCTGACAACCCTACCCGGAAAAAAAGAAAAACATCTACTGTCTCGAAATCTGCTGGTAGACAGACGGCCCTTGGGCCCACAGTGTGATTCTTGCGCTAATGAAGACTAGGTTTGGTTTGGTTTGTCGCTCTACGATCACATTAGGCTAATTAGACCGGAACCGGAACCTACAGTTTAAAGTGGATTCCGAATCACTCACAAATATCCATTCCACCACCAGAAGTCGAACATGAAGCCTCTGGTACCAAAGGCCAGAGCGCTACCCAGTTGGCCATAAGACTGCCGCCAATGAAAAAAAGGTATAAGATAGCGGAGTTTGCCCACATGGTCTAATAAAGAAATGTTTTAGCGAACGAATAATTAAAAAATACACTCATTTCCATAAATTAAGGATAATGAAGTTCAGGCAAAGAAAAGAGACAGAATCAAAACAAAATTGACTTATTTGTAAAGTCTATTTATTAAACAAAAGGTAAAGAGCAAAAAAGATTCTATATGTTTGACATAATTAATAAAAATTGCGATTTTTACTCCCTGGAGCAAATTTCAAAAAAGAACCTATTCACAAAAAACAGTATAACATGGTTAGTATGATGGTTAATATGGAGTATGTCTCCCGGACGATGCAATACAGGCCTTACAACGCCTAGGCATGCTGAGTATCAAATTATCAATCTGATCTTGGGGAATATTACACCACTCATCAAGCAATGCCCTCCGAAGTTCCGGTTGACAGGTGGGAGGGGGTTGACGGGCTACAATTCGTCGACCAAGTATATCCCACACATGCTCTATTGGATTCAAGTCCAGTGAGTATGCTGGGCAATCCATACGGGTGATATCCTCCAATGGAAGGCATTCGTCGTTTGCACGGTGAGGACGGCCGTTGTCATCCATAAACAGAAATTCAGCACCCATGGCGCCCCGAAACAAACGTACATGTTATTCCAGAATGACATCCCGATAGATGTGGCCTGTCATCGTTACACTCTGAACATGCAGGCCAGTTCTGGAACCAAGAATAATTCCTCCCCAAACGAGCCATCCTGAACCACCGTAACGGTGTCATTCAATGATGTTCTCTTGGTGGTAACGGGTACCTGGCGCTCTCCATATGAAAGTCCGTCGAGAATCAGACTGCAAACTAAACCTGGACTCGTCGGAAAACATCACACCAGACCACTGTTGCGGTGTCCACAATGCATGCTCTCTACTCCAGGTTAATCGCAGGCGACAGTGAGTTGCGGTAAGTGGAACACATCTGACCGGCCTACGAGCATATAGACCAATGTGCCCTAAGCGTCTGTACATGGTCTGCCTTGAAACTGTCGTACCGGTAGCTGAAGAGAGCTGACGAGACAGGTCTGATGCTGTGCTCCGTCTGTTTCTTTTGGCAGTAACTGCTAAATACCGGTCCTCATTCGGCGTTGTAACTCGGGGAGACCTGTGCTGTAACATCTACTTACATTACCATCATCTTGGAATCGTTGCCAAAGCCTGGAGATGACACTCTGGGCGATTCCAAGTTCCTCGGATACTTCCAGCTGGGTACGTCCACATTCCAGTCGTCCGATAATTCTACCACGTTAAAAATCAGCCAAATGCAATTTGTGCGATAACTATGCGGTTATTGCACTGAAAGGCTTTTAAAGCGCTTGTGAACAATTTTACTTCTTTGCCACCATTCCTTATATACCCCTCTCTTACACGCTCTTCATTGTGACGTACTATCCGCGCCATCTGGTGGTTTCCTGTGATTTGCATATTCTTCTTCAAGATGTGTGTGATAATTCTACAGGTGAAATTTTTATTTTAGAGTTCAATTTCTGTGTGATTCTGAATTATCCTTAATTTATGGACATGAGTGTAGTTTATTCATAGTCTTCATTTTTTTTTTTTTTTTTTCTTATACTTATTTTAATTTAACGATCAAATAGAGATTGTTATTGATCAAGGTGTTTAGAAGCAGTACCGATCATTCTTTGTTTTTCTTATAGCTATATACATATATTGCTATTAATTGGGGGAAAAAGAAGTTTTGAACAAGGGGCATTAAATGTGTTTGTCAAGAAGTTTTCTTTTCCATGATTTTCTTTGTTAGTTGACAAGAAGGGATTTCCTTTCTTTTAATATATATTTGGTTGTATATTGTGACATACGACCTTGTTATTCTTATTGCTATTCAAGTTGCAATTGGATAATTTTAGATAAAGCCACCAACAGAAGAGCGCTAATCTCAAAGTCATGTCAAAGCAAATGATTCGTACTGGTAGTTAAATCTCTTAGAACATACTAGGAGCTTGATGGCCAATTGGCTAGCGTTCTGGTCTTTGATACTTTAGATTCGATTTTGGAGGTCGTACGGATGTTTGTGAGTGGTTCGGAATACACGATGAACTGTAGGTGACTGTCTAATTAGTCAAAAATTTGCAAATAATGACCCTAGAGCGACAAACCAAACCGAACCATAGAACATACCGGCTGTAGAAATGTTACAACTCCCACATTGCATGTTAGTAATATTTTTTTCTAATGCAGCTGGCAAATAGGACCGTGATCTTTTATGCCATAAGGGCTGCACCGACGTTACTCACTTTGCACTTCCCTGGGGACGCGTGTAACTTGAAGATAAGCCACGGACGCGGAGTAACAATGCCCCAGCATTAGACCGGGACCTACGGTTTAAAGTGGATTCCGAACCACTACAAACACCCATGGCAAGGCCGGGATTTGATCTGGGGGTAATTTCCGGGGTAATGTATATATATGCATATGAAAATATATATAATTGCAGTCATATCATATAATTTTAAAGTTTCCATTATTATTTCTGTTCCAGTATGAACAATTTTTACTTGACTTCCTCAATATTCAGATTATAGCTAATAAAAGTCACTAAACTATTTCCTTGAATAAATTATATTTTGATTCATGGCGCCATTAAAAAAAATGCCCGACTCGTGGTGCAGTGTCAATGTGCGCCGCGTGAGAATTATGGTTGAGGTTCAAGCCAAGTCAGACTTCCAAGACAAGTGCTTGACCACAACAAAAGCTGACACTTCTCCCCTATGTCCATGAGTACTTATGGGTCCATGAGTACTTATGAGTACTTTTGTCGTGGCACTGCAGGACACTGAGGATTGGACACAAATTAAAAAAAATGTGAATAAAAAAATCAAATTAGTATAATATAATCCTTCGAAGAAAATAACTATTCACTTGTTTTTTAATTAAAAAAAAACCTAAAAAGCAAAACAAAATATTGTATAAGGAATTTCTATTTTATATCAATATGAGTCAAAATTACATTTTTTTACTTTAAATTTTATATTTTTATTAGTTTGAGAAATTTATTGAAAAATAGATTTAACATCAGAATGAACAGAAAGATAAAATCCAAATACCAATACTTTTATACGATAAGAATATCCCTTTTTTTTTTTTTTTCGGTGATGTTTTTGTATTTTGGTTCATTATTGTTGTCGTATCCCTCATGGAAGGAGGGAAGGGTGGGGGCAGCTTCTGTTGTGAGGGAGCACCCGTAGATAGAAGTGTGACTTGTCTCTGAAGAAGGAGGGCAGTGCCTTCCGGCAGGAATTTTTGCGGAAACTACCCGCATTTGAGTACTCGGAAAACTCCCACCAGGTAATCCGACTCACAAGGCAAGATGCTGAACAGCACAAACGCCATCGAGTCTCCTCGTTTTTAAAAGTTTTTACAACAAAGTCTCCAGAGGGTTGAACATCGGCCATAATGCTCATCAGCGGCGTACGTTGTCACAGAGCCACGAGTCGGGCATTTTGGTTGATTTCATGTTCTATTTAAACATTTCACGCATTGTCCACAAACATGAAAACTTTACCTTAAGTCCTGTCCAGACGAGAATGAGTTCCATTCGCGAATCCATTAAAAACCATTTTGATAGAACTCCTACCAGAAAATATGTGTCTCGAACTCGCTCCGGAAAAGAGTCGTTTTTTTCACACAACCCATTTACGACCAGCTGTCACTCACAGCCAGAAATAACGTAGGTTGTTTTTCGCGGTCAGACGGAAACGTTCGGAACGAAAGCCGCTTGTCACTTATGCGTTCTCGTCTGGACGGGCCTTTAGAGCAATTAAAATGTAGCTTCAATGCGTTTGCCTCTCCTACGGAAATAAATGAAGAAAACTTCCTTTATGTAAATATACTAGCATTGTGATAGGTTCATGTATACTATGATAATCTAATAGTGTAGTGTGCAGGTTGGGATGCCAGATGGTAACTGGGGGGGGGGTTGAGGTACAGTTTGGAGAACACACAGCTTTATTTACGCAAGCACAAACACCATTCACATACAATTACAGACAATATGTAACACATTTAAAAATATATAATTATAGATTTCGGCAAGGATTCCACTTCTAAGCCAAAACCCCGATACTCAGGTAGGCGTAGGGTGTGTGAAAGATACTTTCTTTTGGGGTGAGAGTCTGTAGGCCAACTAATATGCAGGGTTGCGTTACATATATTTCCTCTAGGGCTGAGATATTGTAAACTAAACATTTCTCAACAGAAGGTCATGAGTGCGCTGTACTTCCTCTCGGATGAGAGTTTCGAGACCTACTGATCATTTCTCCTTAACACAGAGAGCCCCTGTTGCCAGTGTGTAGGATGTTGCACGGTTACATTATACTAATACTATTTACATAAATGTTTGCTAGTATGGAATGCTAACAAACTATAGGATGTTATAAACATATTTGTGTACAGCCTTCTAGGTTCTTATTTATGTACAACCTTCCACTTCTAGGCGAAAGATAAGAAGTAGGTAGGCGTAGGTGCGCGAAAGATATTTCCTCTTCCGAGTGAGAGTTTGTAAACCAACTTATGCACAGGGTTGTGCTAGATATATTTTCTCTCGGGATGAAGGACTATAAACCAAAGGTTTCTCACAGGGAGTGCGAGTCACGCTATACTTCCTCTCGGGTAAAAGTCTCGAGGCCTACTGGTCATTTCTCCTGAATGTCACAGGAGGGTACTCTTACCTGTGCGTAGGAGGTAGCACTGTTACAATCTCCTAATCCCTGAAAGCAATGAGTACAACGAACACCCCCAGAAGATTCAAACCTGAATTTCCCACAAGCCAGTAGCACTCGTTAACCTTGTACTACAAGTTGGGCAATGATGAAAAGCTATCAATTCCGACGTAAATTACAAGAATTTTTATTTTCGGTTTTATAATGAAATGATTTTTTTTTTTTTCTTTTTTTTAATCTTTTTTTAATCTATTAGAAATGAAAAGCATTTAATTGAAATGAAAGGAGAATAAACTGGTTAATAGAAATTCAAAGATCTCGAATTTGTAGTAATTAAATTCATTCACTGAGAAATGAACTCAAATTGAGATGCGAAAGCAGGAATTGATGAGACCAAAGATAAGAGAGCCTGAAATTAAAAAAAAAAAAAGATTTTATCTTAAATTAATCGCTCGTATAAATGCCAATAAAAATAAAACTCATAAATTAACTTATAAATTAATAACTAAGATTAAATAATAGCTTTGTTGTTGTCGTATGCCCTCGTAGAAAGAGGGAAAAACGTTGCAGCTTCTGTTGTGATGGAGCACCGGTATGTAGAAGTCTGACTTCTGCTCCGTGTCGCTGAAGGAGAAGGGGTAGTGCTTTTCAGCAGGAGGGGAGTGCCTTTTAAGACCCGCATGTGTGTATTGTACGGGAAAAACCCGGAAAACTCCCGCCAGGTAGTCCAACTAAGGAGACAAGAGGCTGAACATCACAAACGACATCAAATCTTTTCGTTTTTTGAAACAGTGTCTACAACAAAGTCACCAGCGATTGAACCTCCGCCCTAATGCTCACCAGTTGAACACGTTACGACTTAGCCACGAGTCGGGCGGATATTTTGTCATTAACTTCATTGCCTACTGATAACCTACTTTTTTTTCTTTTTGAATGGTATTGTATAAAAGAGACACTTAGCACTTAGAGATGCTGATCATTGGACTTCATTTCATTTCCGCTCGGATTTGGCGTCAAAAATTATTTTCGCCACAGTGCACCAAGAAAAGAATTACAATTTTTTTTTTTTTTTTTGTTCTAATGCAGCTGGCAAACGATTAGACAATTATCTTCGATTCCTTAAGGCAAGTGCTGCCCCGACGTAACTGGCTTACTTCTACCCAGGAGATGCGTGTAGCTTGAAGATAAGCCACGGACGCGGAGTAACAATACCTCCGCAACGCTCTACAATCCTGTTAGACCGGGACCTACGGTTTAAAGTGGATTCGAACCACTACAAACATCCATGGTACTGCCGGGACTCGAACACGAAAACTGTGGTACTGAGTGCCAGAGCGCTAGCCACTCGACCAATCAGACCCTGAATTATGATTGTCAGTGATGGGAATTGCAAACAGGACAAGAAATCGCCACATTTAGAAACTTATCGCTCAGTTGGCGTTACAAAAAAGTCGCCAAAACCCAATGGCCCTTATTTTGCTCTTTGGTCGTTATAAACTATACAGGAAACTATATCATCTAACCAGTCGAATTATTATTATCATTCTATTCTTAAGAAGAAAAAAAACACGCAATGAGCTCGAAGTAACTAATGCCGCCGAAGCTCCAGTCAGTCTGCCATTTTAAGTGACCTTAATTAAGGGTGAATCGGACTAGCAATTTCTTCTATCGTAGCAGCCAATAACCCAAATTTCGCCAAGGTAATTACTAAGGCATTTAAGGCATTAAATTTAATTAAATTCTATCGCACCAGTTGGGTAAGTATATAATTTTCATTAGAAATACAAGAATTTTTTAAAATACATTTATGTGCAAACAATATTTTTAATAAATAAACGATTTTCAACTGCCTTTAAAAAAAAAAAAAGATGCAAGCGTTTTTCTGTATATGATTTTAAATGTATATTTTATATTTTGCAATTAAGAAACGAAATTCAATGAAAGGGAATTTATATTTTTTTAAATCTGCTTTTACAGAATGAACTTCTTTCAATTTAGCGGTTTCGTGAATGATATCGTATTCAATTCCTTCTATTATCTCACACTCTCCCTTTATATCTTGTTCAAATTTCAATAGTTCATAAAATACTTTTTATTGCACATATCTCCACTCAAATTCAAATACATTTGTTTTGAACTTGCAGTGGAGGACACTTGGTATGAATACAGTTTTTGCAAATATTAATTCATTCATTAAATTTAATTAATTAAGTTTTTTTTATTTTTCTTAGATTTAAGTTGCACATATCTACCAATAAGAAGTTGGAGACAGAAGCAAAACAAATTTGATAAAGTCTATTTTTAAAAAAATGCAAAAATGCTATAAATTATTTATAAAGGACAAATTTCAAAAAAGAACCATTTATAAAAAAAGTATAACATGGTTAATTGACTTTAAAAGTATTTCCCAGACGATTTTTTTTTTATATTACTTGTTTTTCTACCTAATATTATATACAACTTTTGTTGGAAAGAGAGTTTAGTATTCATCAAAGCTTTCGTGTTATATTTTTTCGTGTAATACGAAAAGTTTAATTAACAAATTTAATTAATTAATCATTATCATCAGCAGCACACCCCCATGATGGGCCAAGACCGTCTGCCTATTGGCAGATTTTGAAGCAAGAGATGTTTTTTTCTACGGGGTAGGGTTGTCGCCCTACGCCCAACGCTCTACAGTCATATTAGGCTGGGACCTACGGTTTAAAGTGGATTCCGAACCACTACAAATATCCATGGCATCGCTTGGACTCGAATCCGAAACCTGTGGCACCGAGCACCAAATTAATTAATAGGCTAATAATATTAATTAATATTAATTAACAGTTACTAATAGTAAAATATAATAACTTAATATCTAAATATTAAATAATAGCTTTGTTGTCTTCGTATCCCTCATAGAAGGAGGGAAGGAAAGTAGTTTCTGTTGTGATGGAGCACCCGTAGGTAGAAGTCTGACTTGGCTCCGTGACGCTGAAAAAAGTAGAGCAGTGTCTTTCGGGAAGACTTTTAGGGGGAACTACCTGCATTTGAGTATCGTATGGGAGAAAACACAGAGAAAACTCCCACCAAGTAATCTGACTAACGATGCAAGAGGCACAAATGTCATCGAGTTTCTTCGTTTTTTGATACTTTGCTGCAACTATGATACCAGCGGATTGAATCTCAACCCTAATGCTCACTAGCAACACACGTTACCACTGAGCAAATTCAATATGTCAAACACTGAAAACTATTGAGTTAAAATTATTAACAAAAATTTAGAGAATAATGTTAACGGAAAATATTTCTTTGTCCATTTTTAACAAAAGTTTATAAAATATTTATGAACAAATTATAATTATTCTCGAATTGTGATTTTTTTTTTTTTTAAAAAATATTTTTCTTTTTATTCCTTTCTTACTTTAAAAAATGCATTTTTTGAGATAAAAAATAAAATAACTCTGCTATTCATTCTTCTTTTTAATAAGTTGAATCTTTTCTCAAAATTCCAAGCAAAATAAAAGTGACTATTCTACTGCTGTAAAAAATGTGAAAAATTCGATAAAGATAAATTGTTTTATATTTTCATACAATTACAGTATGACTTGTTGTTTGTAAAATGATATCGGCATTATTTCTATTGTACTATGGGTGTTTTTTGTTTTTTTTACTATTTCATTCATAATAGTGTTTGTTCTGAGTTTAAAAGTCGAAATATTGACTTGAATACTTGATATGGGATTTAAAGTTCAAAGCATTCATTTTTCAAAAAAGTTTTTAGTGGATTCCGAAACAATAAACAATAGCAAACAATAAACATTAAAAGTGCCGAAATGTTTTTTAGTAGAGAATTTGTTTCATTTGCTATTGTTGTTTTATTTGTTTAATGATAAAATTCAAAATATTTCAGTAACTTGTTTTTTTTAACAATAACTTGTTTTTACAATAACTTACAATAACTTGTTTTATGTAATGCGTATTTTAAAAGATACACCATTTGACAGACTTTCGTTTGTTGTTTGTTGCAAGTGGGTTTATAATGATTTAAATATGGTTTTTCTTTAATTTTTTATTTCAGATTTCATTACAGCGTTATATATTATTATGTCATTTTTTTACACATTGTTTATGCCATTTTTTACACGTAAAAATTATAATAAATGAAGGATTAATAATGTAAGAAGATGATTAAATAATGTGGTTCTTTCTTTCTTTATTAAAGTTTTTTACTAACTGAAAAAATATAATTATTGAGTCGTGAAGGATGAAATTTGTATTCCCAAAATTGATTGACAACTTACAAATATAAGGAGTTATTTTATTCATCAAAATATGCACTCATATTTGACTACACACTTTTATCAAAGCAGCAGGTTGTTCAAGCCGGCAGATGGACTGATGGCTAATTGGCTAGAACTCTGGCCTTTGGTACCACAGACTTCAGGTTCGAACTCTAGCAGTACATTGGATGTTTATTGGTGGCTCGGAATCAATGTTAAACTGTAGGTCCCGGTCTAATTAGCCTAAAGTGTACACAGGATGACCGTAGAGTGACAAACTATGCCAGACCGGTGGTATAAAATCTGGCGGAAGAGAGTCAATGAATTCCTGCAATGCCAGTTTTGCAGCAATGTCGGGATTAAGTTGCTTTTCTACTAAAAGGTTGTCCAAATTGAGGAAGAAGTGCTGGTCAGTGGGGCTAAATCAGTGGAGGATGATGAAGAAGTTGCAATTACAATTTCTGTAGTTGTGTTACATTCATTTGCGCAGTGTGTGGTCTAGCATTATAATGCAAAAAGATAGGAATCGATCTACTGACCATCTAGGCTAGGTTTTTGCATCATTTCGTCCAATTGATTGCACTATATTTCTGCTGTGATCGACGAGCCAGGTTTCATGAAATCATGATGGAATCACACCTGGGCTAGACCATCAAACACTCACCATCAGCTTATTTTAATGAATATTACGTTTTAGAATGTGTTTTGGTGACTCCTCCTTATCCAGCCACTGTGCTGAACGTTTGTTATTATCATACTAGATCCATTTCTCATTACAAATGACAATTCCATTCAAAAATTGTGATGGAAAAACAAAAAAAATTTCCATTACATTCTATTTTCAACAAAATTAATTAAAAAAATATATATTTCTTTCAATATTTTTTAGAATTCCCAATGATCTTTTTTAAACAAACGAGATGTATAACTTTTCAAAAAAAAAAACGATCAAATATTAAGCCAATGTCAGATAATAAGCTGTTAAAATTAGTAATATTACTAACTGCATATTTCATACTTGCCAACTCAATATCTATGCAATTATTTCTAGTATTTTATCCTTAAAAAATAACATTCCCAAAAAGAGTGATATATGATTCTTATTTCTTACGCATTTTCCACTATTCCAGGCGATTTTATTATAATATATTCGATAATATCGAACAATTCATTTTTCTTTGTATTAATTTTTGATTTCACCATAGATTTATACCAGCCCAAACGTAATCTTCAACAAAATCCTACGCATCTATTCAATGATGTTAGAATAATCTTTACTAAAAATTTAAAATTTACGATTTGGTATCGAAAAGAAATCAAACTTCCACGTTACAGGTCGCATCTATCTCTCAAATAAAATATTTCGAATAAATATAAATATCATATAAAAGTATAAGAAAGTACAAATAGAGTAACCCTTTATCTACAAAATAATTAGAATTAAATTCCAGATAAGAATAGGTCAAGGATAAAGAAAAATTGTGAAGGTCAAAATAATGAAAGCCCCATCACACATGTATGTGCCAAGTCACACACAGCCGACAAAATGTTGATTGATAACTATAACAAACACAACATCACTACTTATATGTTTCATTACAAATAACTATCAAGAAGTGTTCTACAATTCACAATGATAAAGATCCCAGTCAGCTTGGTTAAGCATGAAGGCTCGAATTCGTTATGTATTACACTCTACTTTCCTAAAAGATTTGGTTTTGTTTGCTTAGAAAGGTTTAGGAAAAACTAATTTTGTTTATATAGGTTTGGCTTATCGCTTTACTGTCATTTATTTGCACATTTTAGCTAGAACCTCTAGCAAGCATCTATACCACGGACAGAATTCGAACCTGAACCCTTTGGTACCAAAGGCCAGGTTCGAATTGGCCGTCAGGCTGCTTTTCAGAAAAGAGATTTGATAGTCATTATGATAACGTGTTTAAGTGTTTTATATTGACAATCAGGTCACCAAAGTGAAGATTTACCAATTTTTTTTCCCATTCGACAAGCTATGACAGCATAGTTACGTGTAAGAAGACATATTTTTCGTATAGGCATGCATAAATAGAATCTAAATGCTAACTTATGTATAAAAAAATTAATACTTGAAATGAATCAGATCAATTGCTCATTGAACAATATTTATGTGTCAGTGTAATTACTATAGTTCGTCATTAGAGTGAGACCTAAATACATCTCAAGTAGGGATTGCAATGTCGGACCAAAAGTTCAATACCGGTATTCGGTATTTTAGATCTTAATACCGGGATACCGGTTTTAATACCGGTAGTAGAAATTTTAGAAAAGGAAGGAAACACAGTTTTTTTTTTTTTTTTTTTGTTTTATTTATCAGTTTTATTAGAGAATGTAATTATCACAAAAAAATTTGTAACAATTAAAAATATCACAAAAAAAAAATTATAACAGTATATAAAGAATCAAAAAAGTAAAGGAAAAACCATATTTATTTAAATCACAAAAATGTGCAAATCTGTTTTTACGATTCCAAATGTGGTTCAGTATGTGGTATTATTGCAAATTTTTCACATGTGATCTTAAAAAACATAAACCGAAGTATTATCAACTGATTTTTTTTTATGTTCTTTAAAGTTATTCTTATTCATTATTATGAGGTATTATTTATGAGTATATATATATATATATATATATATATATATATATAATAAATCTGAAAAATATTTTGAACTCTAAAGTATGATATGTAAATACAATGTGAATAACAAACTCACCAATTTAAAAAATATCGAAATCCCTTTCT
>BPLR01012629.1:0-20105 GCA_021605095.1 Caerostris extrusa
ACGTGATGCTTTTTGCCAAAGGTATTGTTGATTCCTTTATATCCAATCCAACGATTCAGCTGCGGCTTATGCGGCTGACAACAAAGAACCTATTTATTCTGAAATCACAGCCCTCATTCTAGTGGGTTCCTGAATATGAGATGCTCCCATTTAAATGAAATAACTCCAGTTCATTCGGCCTTCTGGGTTTAATTTAGCAACTGAAGGATACGCCCTCTCTTCATTCAGAATGTAAGTATAAAAACTTAAAAAGATCGTACACATTTTTGATTTGTGTTACTGATAACATACACTCCCTTTTTTATAATGAATGTTTTTATTACACAGAACGAAGTAATAATTAAAAATTAGCTAGAATTAAATGAGAATAATTAAATATTGATTCTTAATTTTCTCAGAATTTATTCTTATTCCAAAATAATGTTCTTGTTACCCAGAATTTATTCTTATTCTAAAATAATGTTCTTATTACCCAGAATTTATTATTTAATGTTCCTATTACCCCAAATTTATTATTTAATGTTCTTATTACCCGAATTTATTGCTATTCTAAAAAAAAAAAAAAAATAATGCTCATATTACTCAGAATTTATTATTATTCTAAAATAATATTCTTATTACTCCAGAATTTATTATTATTCTAAAATAACATTCTTATTACCCAGAATTTATTATTTAATAATGTTCTTATTACCCAGAATTTATTATTATTATTGTTTGTTAAAGATTTTTTAATGCATTCATTTGAAATCAGGTCATTGCAGCAAATATGGCAGTGAATTTTAGCAAATTTAACGTTAATAGGGCTGCAGTATGAGGGCTCGTGTTGAAGCACTGCTCTACTAGAACGAAAAGATATGTCCTTTCGGGAGGAATTGATTCACATGTAAACATTGAATTGATTCACATTTATAAGAAGAAACTCAAAGATTAGTATGTTAGATACGTAACTGTAACTGGATCACGAACGAACCTTATGAAATATTAAAAACGTTTGTTATATTAAAAAAGCATATTGTTTTGTTATCAGCAATAAAATATGGTATTACGTATTAACGGTACTAAGGACAGACTTGGCGGTTTTTATGTCGCCAATCTTTATTATTTGGAATAAAAATATTTTGAAAGCGTTTTGATTTTAAATGAAATGTTTCATATATATTTTATTATTTGGAACAAAAAATTTTATGTAGATTGCTCCAAATCTGTAGCTGCGGTTGGCGCGTGCCTCTTATTGGCGCAATTGTCGCCAAGGTACCGTTAATACGGGTACCTAAAATATTTTATAGATTGTAGGATAATGGATGAATTTTCATAATGATAATTCTCTCGCTGTTGTAAGCTAATTATATTTAAGCCTTTTATTTATATGAGGATTTCATTAACATAACCTTGTTAAAGTGCCAGTGGATACCAATTTCAGGATTCTTTTAGGAATCTAAAACATAAATCTTTAAAAAGATAGAATACATTTTGAAATACTAAATATTTTGAAACTTTTATACGTTCTAAATCTTATTGTCGCTAATCCTCAGTGTCCTGCCGCGCGGGGGACAGACATCCCATGACTACTCATGAATGGAGGGAAAGCGGCAGTGATGAAGTACCGTAGGTAGAAGTCTGATTGCCTGAGTCGCTGAAGAAGGAGGACTCCAGTATGACTTTTTAAAGCAAAATACACAGTATTTGCTTATCGTATGAGAGAAAACCTGAAAACTTCTACCATGTAGTGCGTCTAATAAGACAAGATGCTGAACATTTCAAACGCCATCGAGTCTCCCTCGCGTTTCTTGAGCAATAGAGAGTTTTTTACCGTATTTTAACGTCCGTTATTTTTCTCCCTAGCGCGCATGCTCATAGAAAACATTATTACAGATACGCATGCGCACTTCCTATGAGCATGCACTGGGGAGAAAAAAATAACGGACTTCCAAAATACGGTATGCAAAAACTCTAATGTCTGCAATAAAGTTATAGCAGATTGAACCTCAGCCTCATGCTCACCAGCGGCGCAATGTTACCACCGAGACACGAGTCGGTTTTCTAAATCTTGTGATTATTTTAATGAATTCTCCATGCTTATTATAAAAATTCAATGCAAACAAATCTTTCTAATATACTATAATTCATGATAGGTCATATAAAGTCATCGAATGCTATTCTTTTTCCCAACAAATGACGAATTAAAAGCCTTAGAAATCGAAATGTCCAAAATTAAATATTAGTTTCATTTTAAATTTGTTCAGAAATATATCATTAGCAAATGAATACTATGTGAACTAATACATTATACATATTGTTTCACCTATGTTTTAATAATTCATAAACATTATAAAGCAATCTGAAGAAGTACTTCCTGATATCGTGAACCCTGCTGCATAATAAATCACTACTAAAAACTTGTGTAATTCTGTGTATAAGTATATGATATGCAATTCTTGTGCATAAATATATAAATTTTATTGTTCTGTGTATAAGTATATGATACAGAAAAAACACCTCCACAACAAAAGGCTTTTATTATCAAATTTTTATCCTTTTGTTATTGTCAATAAATGACTAATTTTTTTTTTCAAAAATTAATAAATATTTTGAATATTTTTTATTAATTTTATAGCATTTATTTTCTTAGCTATGTAAACCAGTTTTAAATCTTTTTTTGAGATATCCATAATTTTTAATACTTAAATCGGTTTTTTTTTATTTGTTTGCTATAAGAATTTACTTCTAAATGGTGTGCAAAAGTTGTCGTTATTATATGAAAGTTAAGAAATTAATTACGTTTATAAAACAACTGAATTCATAAATAAATTTTACATCTGAAAGAAATGGGGTTATTTTAAAAATATCCTTTACCTAAATCCATAGAAATTCTTTTTTATTATTTTTTTCCTTACTATATGTAATTCCTTGTATTAGTTTTTTTTCGTACATTTATTTTTACTAGGGATTTAGAAGACAGCAATAAATTGACTAAATAAAAACTTTTTGTAAAACTCTTCTTTTCGATTTAAATCAAGTTAAAATCGAAATTGCTCCAATTTCACTTTACTTTATACTTTTCCGATTTTTTTTTTTTTTTTTGTTATTATTATTATTATCATTATTATTATAATTATTTTCAAATTTGTTCAGTTTTATAAAACTTAATGATTCATTTTTGAGTGATTCTTTTGAATGGATTCACTTCAGGGATATATAATATTTTCAATGAACCAATAAGGAAAATATTTTTATTTATTATTATATTAGTAGATTACCATGGGGTGTCCGTCCCGCACTGCAGGACATTGAGGAATACAAACAAAACATTATAAATTTTTTTCGAGAAACAGAATTCAATAAAAAGGATTTTTTTTTTCCTTAAGGGGAAAAACCTAAAATTAAGTATGTAATTTTCACATTCGAGACATTTTGTCTTAAAAGATATGGAAAGAGATGTATAAGAAAAAGTTTGAATCAACTTTCTCCACCTCCTCAAGCTCATGATGATTTTTTGACTTTTCTTATTTATCACGCTCGATTGTTAATGGCAAAGCAGAAACTTTCTTCTCCACCTCATCAAGCTCATGATGATTTTTTGACTTTTCTTATTTATCACGCTCGATTGTAATAGCAAAGCAGAAATTTTCTTTCCGCCTCCCCTCAAGCTCATGATGATTTTTTGACTTTTCTTATTAATCATGCTCGGATTGTAAATAGCAAAGCAGAATCTTTCTTTTCTCCACCTCCTCAAGCTCATGATGATTTTTTTTTGACTTTTCTTATTTATCACGCTCGATTGTTAATAGAAAAGCAGAAACTTTCTTCTCCACCTCATCAAGCTCATGATGATTTTTTGACTTTTCTTATTTATCACGCTCGATCGTAAATAGCAAAGCAGAAATTTTCTTTCTCCGCCTCCTCAAGCTCATGATGATTTTTTGACTTTTCTTATTTATCATGCTCGGTTGTAAATAGCAAAGAAACTTTCTTCTTCTTACCTCCTCAAACTCAGAATCTTTTCTCCACCTCCTCAAGCTCATGATGATTTTTTGACTTTTTCTTATTTATCATGCTCGATTGTTAATAGCAAAGCAGAAACTTTCTTCCACCTCCTACCTGACTTTTCTTATTTATCACGCTCAAACTCATGATGATGATTTTTTACTTTTCTTATTTATCACGCTCGATTGTTAATAGCAAAGCAGAAACTTTCTTTCTCCGCCTCCTCAACTCATGATAATTTTTCTGACTTGATGATTTTCCATGATCGATTGTAAATAAAGAAGCAGAAACTTTCTCCGTCTAAAGCCATGATGAATTTCTGGCTTGATGATTTACCATGCTCGATTGTAAATAGAGAAGCAGACACTTTCTTCTCCACCTTCTAAAGCTCATGATGATTTCCTGACCTGCAGATTTATCATGCTCGATTGTGCCAGAGAAGCAGAAACTCTCTTTTCTGCTTCATTTATCAGATGCAAATCTTTAATTTTGAATTCCAACTAAGTGAAAAACCGAATCACAATAGCCCCTCATTTCTTGAAAATAAGTAGAAGTAAAAAACTGGCGATTTTATTTTTATTGTTATATAAGAATCCTCTCCGAAAATCCAATAGTATTGAATTTTTAAACAATTAATAATAAATGCGAAATACAAAGCTTTTGCAAACAAGTCATATTGATCCCATTAAAATATAACTGCTACTGAATAAATAATCTCTCTCCGAATGAAAAGCAAGAGCTTCATAAAATATATAATCAATTATTCCACATGAACAGAAACGAGAATATTTAAATAGAGACAAATACTATCGAAAATCGATTTTCTTGTTATTGGTGTTGTCTGTGAATTTTGTTTTATCTAATATCAGGGTTTGTGACGTGGAACACGATCGAATTGACCGGAATAGTGCACCTGGATGATAGAGCCCCTATCCTGTGACGATGCATGACCCTGAATTTTCCCGGCTCCAGGTCAGCCCGGTTAACCCTGAAATTGAGCTACTCTAAATGCAGAAGAAGAAAAATTAAGATGTGGGGTTTACTGCACAGACACTGCATTAATAATAGTTTGTTGTTAATATAAGAACTTTGTGCATTAATAGAGGTTAATTAAAAAGTGAGCAAGCATTAATAAAAATTTTATTCCGTTGCTTAAAAAGTTTATTTAAGAATGGAAATTAATGTAAATTAATTTTATAATTATCCCCACCAATTTTTGAAAGAATTGTTTTGAGGACACAAAATCGAATTTTTTCAATTTGCAGTTAATTTATTTAATTAAACTATTAAATGTTAAATTAATTATTTTACATGAGGGAGTTGAGAATAACTCCTCCACTTGATAATTTTGCTTGCTCATTTAATTAAACTTGTTTACCGTAAATATTTAAAATCTAGCGTCACTGTAAGCGTATATATAAAACTCTCCATTTATATTTACAATATAATAGTCGAAAATTTTTCCAGTACATAGAAATTGTAATGCATTAGTAGCATTGAAATTTAAAATAATAGGAATTATGTATTTGATTAAATTTTTTTTCTTTTTTTTTATAGTGATAAAAACTGAAAAAAATGCAGTTATAAATTTTATACTTCTCATTTTTTTTTTTTGTCTTTTTCTTTATTTATTCTTTTTGTATATAGTAATATTGATAAGCAATATACTAAAAATGATAAATCTTAATCAATGTCAAAAATTTATCGAAAACGCATATTTATTATGTATCTCTATATAATACAGTTTCTACGTGCTATTAAATACGTTTCCGATTTAATTTTTTATATTAAAATCCTTTTTATAAATGATAATTTCTAGTTGTAGAGAATATTTATAATAATTATGGTAAACAACGGAGTTATACATAGTTAAAAAAAGGTTTTTCAAATGACTTTTATTCTTGTTTTCCATTAAATTAAGTTGTGTAAAAATATTTTTTATTGATATTAAACTCTTTGTTTTTTTATTCTTAGAGGTAAAAACTAATTATATTATCTATTAATTATCTATAATGCTACACATTGGAAAATACTTTAATGTATTTTTATTTGAAATAAACACTTAAATGTAAATTATCTAACAAACACCTTGGCTCTATAGTCCATAGTTTTATCTGCCTACCGGCAGATTTGAGACAGGTGATGTTTTTACAGGGTAGGGGCGTTAGCCGTACGCCTGATAATCGTAATAGACTGGAATCTACACTTTAAAACGAATTCTGAACCACTACAAACATCCGTGGTACCGTCGGGACTCGAGCCCGAAACCTGTGCCACCGGAGCACCAGTGCGTTAGTCACTCACCCATCAGGTCCTGTAAAATGTAAATGCGTGAAAAAAAAAAGCGAAAGTTCGAATCCTGTGGTAGTGGTAGTTTCCTGAATTTTTGTTTTTTTTCAACTACCAGAAAGAAAATATGTAATTTACCCCGCACTTTACTTGAAAACTGTCAATTAGACAGTTTTATATGAATATTTTATATGAATATATATATATAACATAGGTATCTGAAATAAAATATAATGTTAGGACATTCGTATTAATAAATAACTTAAATGCATTTAAGTTTCCATTTATTTTCATATCAATTTTTCAAAATGTTATTGCTACAAAAAATAAATAAATCATCTCAATTTTTCAGTTAACAATTTTATGTTTCATATGCATATTAAAATCTGTTCACTGAATGCAAAAAGCAGAATTTTGAATTTTTTATATTCGCTAAAAATAAAAGATGAAAAATTTTCGAGCATTAATCGAACCTAACCTAACTTCCAGACGACGAAACAAAAACTTGTTTAATGTAGTTTTGAACTTTTTTTTTTTATTTTCAAAACTAGGTATTAGGTTTCTATTTCCAAACATTTCTCCATCCTCCTCTTTCTTTTTTTTCCCCCACCTAGGGAGGGAATTACCGCGCAACGTAGGGGAAAATTGATTTCTGAGGCGAGAAAACTTAGTAACCCGGGGAACGTAGTAAAGCTATCAGCCGAAAATCGTTGTATTGATCTTCGCGTGGTTTTTTGCCCGAGATCAGGTAATGTTGGGGCCCAGGCCCACTTGCCCGAGAATATCTCGCATGCACTCCACTCCTTAAATGCAATGACAATGAAAGGTTTGTTCTTTTGCTGCTCCGTGAGATGCTTCAATCGTGTGATTGTTAAGTGAAGAATTGATGAAAGAGTTTCGAGTGACGTGAGTATGTTTCTTTTCTCTTTCTTCCTTTCTTTTTTTTCTTTTTCGTTTCTTTTTTTTGATCTCGAGTTTCACTATCGAAAGTTTTGACGCAATCGCTTGATTTTCGGATTAACGCTTGAATTGCACCTCTTAAAGAGTTCTTTCTGCATTGTTTCTATGCAAAGGAAGAAGTTATTGTATTTTGAACGCATTGCATTGAAAATAAAACTTCAATATTCGTTCACGTATATTCGTTCATAATAATTTCAATATTCGTTCACGCACTTGATACTGAATATTTAACTCGAGGAAGTTTTTATATTATTTTATGTTTTTGATTCAATAACTTAAAATTATTTTGCAAAAAACTAAATATTTATTTACAACGCAATTGAAAATTGGAGCAGGCTTTGTTATTTTTATTGTGTATAAAAATATATTTCGTTTAAAATAAAATTAAACAGTTAATATTTTTTTTATCATGAGAAATATTATATTTCTGGACTTATGTTGTGTGGGTTTTTTATATATTTATTTATTTTTTTTATCCAGAATTTTGCTATCGGAGAGGGGGGGAAGGGAAGAAATTTTTCTGAAGTTATTCTATTTTGAATGCATTGCATTGAAAATAAGACTTCTGTTAATTTCAATATTCGTTCACGCACTTGGAAATTTGTTGCACTTCGCTAATTTCAATATTCTTTCACGTATTGAATCGTGATTTTTATTCAGTTATGTAACTCGAGAAAGTTTTATTTTATTTTATTTTTTTTTTTCATTCATTAACTTATTTTGCAAAGCTAAATATTTATTTGCAACGCAATTGAAAATTGAACAAGCTGTGTTATTTTATTGCAAAAAAAATACGTTTCTCTTAAGATAAAATTAAATAGTTAATAATTTGTTTATCATGAAAGATATTAGATTTATTTATTTTATCGAGAATTTTGCTATGGGGAGGGTATCTCTTCTCTTACTCTTTCCTTTTTTTCTTTTCTTTTCCCATCTTTTTTTGATCTCGAGTTTCACTATCGAAAGTTTTGACGCAATCGCTTGATTTTCGGATTAGCGCTTGAATTGCACCTCTTAAGAATTATTTCTGCATTGTTTCTTTGCAAAGGAAGAAGTTATTTTTATGTTGAATGCATTGCATTGAAAATAAAACTGCAATACTCGGTCACGTATATTCGTTCATAATAATTTCAATAGTCGTTCAAGCACTCGATACTGAATCTTGTTTTTTACGCAGTTACTTAATTCGAGAAAGTTTTATTTTTTTATTTTATTTTATGTTTTACGTTCAATAACTTAAAATTATTTTGCAAAACTAAATATTTAATTACAACACAATTGAAAATTGAAGCAAGCTGTGTTATTTTATTGTATATAAAAATATGTTTTCGCTTAAAATAAAAAATGAAATAGTTAATTTCTTTTATCATAAAAACTATTATATTTGTGGACTTGTTTGTGTGGGGGGTTTATTTATTTATTTATTTTTTTATCCAGAATTTGGCTATCGGGGTTGAAGGGTCTTTTCTATCACTCTTTACTTTTTTTTTTTTTTTCTTTTTCGTTCCTTTTTTGATCTCGAGTTTCACTATCGAAAGTTTTGACGTAATCGCTTGATTTTCGGATTAACGCTTTAATTGCACCTCTTAAGAGTTCTCTCTGCATTGTTTATTTTGCAAAGGAAGACGTTATTCTATTTTGAATGCATTGCATTGAAAATAAAACTTCAATATTCGTTCATAATAATTTCAGTATTCGTTCACGCACTCGATACTGAATCGTGTTTTTTACATAATTATTTAATTTGAGAAACTTTTATTTTTATTTTACTCATTCAATAACTTAAAATTATTTCGCAAAACTAAATATTTATTTACAATGCAATTGAAAATTGAACACTCTGTGTTATTTTATTGTAAATAAAAATATGTTTGGCTTAAAATAAAATTAAATAATTAATAATTTTTTTTGTCATGAAAAATAATTTACTTCTGGGCTGGTTTGTATTTTTTTTTTAATTTTATTTATTTATTTTTTATCCAGAATTTCTGAAGTTTGCATGAAATCATAAAATGTTTAGATTAGAACTTTAATCGTATCTCTAAAAATTTATTTCAGCAACTTGTTTTCTTTCGATATTCAATGATTGCTTTGAAAATGAATAGAAAAACTTCACTTAATGTTATTGTTTTTTAAAGTAGTTTTTGTAAACTTTTAATATTTAATAATTATTGCACAACTGAATTAAGTAATTATTCAATGCTAATTATTTGTAAACAACACAAATGAAAATTGAACAATCTGCGTTATTTTATTGTGTATAAAAAATATGTTAGCTTAAAATAAAATTAAATAATTAATAATTTTTTGTATCGTGAAAAAGATTCTACTTCAGGTCCTTATTTGTGTGGGTTTTATTTATTTATTTATTTTTATCCAGAATTTCGCTATCGGAAGTGTTCAGAATTCGTTCTGTGTTTGTACCAGCTCTGTAATTGTATCTCTAAAAATGTATTTCATTTTTCTTTGGATATTTAATGCATGCTTTCAAAATGAATGGTAAAAGTTCACTTAAAGTTATTGTTTTTTATATAAACTTTTAGTATTAAATAATTGTTCAACAACTGAAATTTAATTATTCAATAATAAATATTTATTTACAACACCATTAAAAGTTCGCGGAAAAATAATACATTATTCTTAATAAAAATTAAATTATAATTTTAAAAATTTCGTTAGCTTTTAATTAAAATCCATTATTTTAAAAATAATGAAATTTATTATTTTATTTTTTATTGAAAAATATTCTATCATTAATTTTTTTAATCTTTGGCTTCACAAACGAAAGTTTTGAAGTATTTCATTTATTTTTTAAACTAATACTTAAATTATACCTCTTATTTCAGCATTGTTTCGTTCTAAGACATTTATTGAATACATGCATTGAAAACAAGTGATAAAAATTCCGTTCAATGTTGCTTTTATTTAATATATTTAAGTAAATTTAAAAACGTATTTATTCAACAAATTAAATTTTTGTGAAATACAAAATTGGCATGCATGCATTAAATATTGTATTTACAATACAGTAAACTTGTTTTAAATAAAAATAAATTAAGAAAAACAATTTTATTTAAATAAAATTATTCAAACAAAAATAATAATTTCATTAAAAAAATTCATTTTTAAAGCAATAAAATCTATAATATTTCAAATAAAATTAATTATTTAATAACCCTTCATTTATACGAACAACTTTTACTCTTATATGTAATCATGAGTTTCACCATCAAGAGTTTTGAAGCATATTCTCAAATTTTTAGACACTCATTTTTTCTCATTATTTTAATTAACGATATTGTAGAATAAAACAGTAACGAAATAAATTGAAGTAACAAATGGCTTTATATTTTCCATTTCATTATTCATCTTCTAAATGAAATTCACTTGTAATTAATATTTGTATGGAAATAACACTTTTTATAAAATAGAAATGAAAATGGAAATTATTAATTTGTTTTCAGGCATAACGACTAAAAAGAGCTTTCACGTTGCAAAACAATTATGTAGGGGTAAATTTACTTCAATTATACTCGGGAAGTTATACCCAATTTTTATTTTAGTTTTACATTTTTCTTTGAATTTATTATTATTTTTTAAATGAATCAATTCATCTTTTTTTTTTTCTAAATGTTATTTAGATGAAAATATTTGAATGAAAATGTAAGGTTGTTAGTTTGTTCTGTTCTGTAGTTCTATTAGAAAAATCAGTTGTTTCTATACGTATTGTTTCAGACAGTATTCATTTTAATAATTGTATTACTCAGACAGTATCACATTTTAAATGAATACAAATGTCTATTATTTTCATTTAAAATGACGAATCGTATGTTAATATTGAATTTGTCATTCAATATGCATTTGTAAGGTTCAAAATCACATTTTTAAAATTTTAAATTTTTATGCTTATTTTTATTTAACAAAATATGAATTAAATTTATTTTTTAAAAATAGTTTTTAATGATTACATCACATAAATTTAATGTTGAATATCATTTCTAAATAAAAAATTGCATATTTAAGCAAAAAGAATAATTTTATGAAGAATATTTTAAAAGAATCATTTTTTATGTTGATATTATCAAAAAAAAAAAAAAGGAAATTCGATATATATAATACAACAATATAAATATTAGTACTGATTAACTTAATCAGAACTTTAATACAATATTTTACAGAATTAACACAAAAATTACATATATAATGTTTAACATATTTATGTTAAAATTAAAATGAATGCATTTAATTTTTAGGAAAATATTCATTATTATAACATATAAGATTTCAACTTAAAAACTACACAATGTCATAGTTTATTTTATTTATACTTGTTTTATATCATACTTTATATATTTAATTTTTAGTAAAAACACAATTCTTGTAAAACATTTTTGAAATTTTGTGCCTTTCAATATAATATTAATACAGAAAAATTAATTATAACATTTTTATAGTTAAGGAGGATAATTAATCGACATCATGTAATTGAAATTAGATAACATGAATAATTAGATAACATTCTCTTTTTTAAAAAAATTGAAAATAATTTAATCGTTATGTTAAAAAATATAAAAGCACTAGAAAAATGCAAAACTTATTTATTTTTTTATTATTTTTAAGACTTTTATAATAATTATTATTTAAATCTATCACTCAGAATGGGTAAAAAATTAATAAAGTTTCGAAAATTAATTTTAGAATAATTGTTACAAAATAATGAATATTTAATTTAAAGCAAATAAAAAGTAGCATAATTAACCACCAATTAAAAGAAGTATAAAAAAAATCGTAATATATAAGGAAGTTCAGGAAAAAATATGATAAGTTGTGCAGAAAAATAATAATATTTCAAAAATTAATTTTCTTAGTAAACTTAAAATTTTTTTTTCTTCTTTATCAACAAAAGTAATAATTTAGATATGCTTCCCTAAAATATTATTAGTTCCGTTAGTTCATGCCCGAGCACGTATTTAATACAGAAATGCAAATGAATAACAATAAATAAATCTTTTAAATTACACAATCCATCTACTGCCCTAGAATTTTTTTTATGAGTAATCATGATTGTTCAATTATGCGTAATTCCTCTTTTGTAACTTAGGTTGTTTAGGTCGTGATGAAAAAAATGGCTTGAGGCGGCGATGTTATCAGACACTAGAATAAATTCGACAGTCGACTTCATTCATGTTCTAAATTGTGTTCATGAAACAAACTTGTTCTTTTTACATCACCGCCCTGAAGTAAAAATAAATTATTTAACCCCTGACCCCAGCGCTCTGTGCGTGATTTGAAACAGACGGAAGAAGTTAGTTATTCCTTTCTGAAAAGAATGAGAAGCCAGTACAGAGAACCCGAAGTTTTTTTTTTTTCTTGGAACAACTAATGTATCTTTTTCAAGGCGTGTTTCAAAACCCGGAAGTTCTCCAGCGTCAGAACATAAAAGTTACCATCGAAGCATTGAGTGGCCGCTCTAGGATGTTAACTCGTAGAATCTAGATGGTGATTGCCGGTGAAAAACAAAGAACAGCTTCTGTAAGTAATACTTGTAGGGCAATAATCAAACAGCTTTTAGATTTCAAGTGTATAATTGACGAAGAACAGAAAGATTTTTTTCTTTTCAGAGACAAAGGTTTTCGATTTTTTTTTTTTCCAGTGGTGTACTTATTAGATTCAAGTTCTGATGCTATTATGTTGTTCATGACGTAATTTTTTTTTCCGGTTTTTTTTTTTTTTTTTTTTAATATAACATTTCTTTCTAAGTGATTCCTGAATTCAATTTATTAGTATCATTTGTTATTTTCAGATTAAATAAATTGTATAAATATTACCTTTTATCTTAATTCATAACACAATAAAAAAAAAAATAAAAGAAGTAAAATTATTTTTTTCTTCCGAAAAAGTTAATTTTTGTTGTATGCATTATTGATATCCCATGTAATTTCCATTCTTTTATTGTAAATGTTGACTGATGAGCAAAGATAACAACAACACAAGAGCTGTAATCTGTGATTTCGTACCATATCAGCACTAGGCTCTCTCTTGTACTGTTGTCATCTTTGACCGTCAGTCAACATCTACAAAGAAAATGGCAATTACGTCATGACATAACAATAATACTTGCAACAAAAATTAACTTTTTTTTCGGGAAAAAAACAATTTGCAGTAAGATAAATTTGTGTTGCTATTCATATTATCGCAAACTGCAAATTTCTAGAACTCATAGTTTCCGTACAATTAACATTTGAAATCAGGGAGTTTCATATGGACACCCTGTATATCATTCAGATTATATAACATACAGATCAACATATAAATTATATAGCATACAAATCAACTTGCGAATTATATTTTTAAAAATAAAACATACTAATATATTTTGTGACCGACTTAAACATAATCTAATTATGAAAAAAAAAAAAGAATGAAATTAGAAACATTTATCATTTACATTTTCTAATTACTTCATGTTTGTTTTAGACATTTACATTTCCATTTTATAAATAACTTAATATTAATTAATAAAAAATGTAACTTTCAATAATATCACCAAAATATTTTATTTATCTGGTTTTAAATTCTTCCACTCTAAAAAAAAAAAAATTATTTATTTATTTGAACTTTTTTTTTTTCTTTTGTCAAAATTTGTTTTATTTTATCAACAACAGTTCAAACATCAGCACTTGTTGACTAGCAGCAAAAACCAATCTAGCTCTAAAAATATCTAGAGAAAAAAATTATTTACCGGCTGTATTTATGTTAAAGTCGAACGACTTCCATGGGAGAGAAAAACCACTTTACTAAATACTTAAGTAGAAAATCTGAAAATGTAAATCACTTCACAAGCTCTTATTCACTCCCAGCGTTTGTGTTCAACAACATCTGCGTGAAATATTAAGGCTGGCCCACATTCAAAGATTTTGCATATGGAAACTACCACTCAAAACATTTTGCTCTTTCTATAAACAACCTTTTCCTTATTTCGATTGTCCACGGAATGTGTCCTTCAAGTTAGTGCAGCTGTTTAAACTCGGTATTAAGTACTCTTCTATTTAAAACATGTAATATACAAAAAAAAATTAAATCAATTCCTACTTTTTTTGCACTATATTGCAGAAAGTCCTTTATAAATAATTTTCATTCATATTTTTAAAATTTATCTGGCGCCATCTATTGGTAGATATATGTAACTTAAATCTAAAAAAAAACTAAAAATTAATTAATTAAATTTAATTACAGAGTTAATATTTTAAAAAATACATCCAATACTGAAGTTTTAAAAAATGTATTTTGAACTTGAGTGGATGAATAAAAAGTATTTTTAACGATTGAAAAATTTGAACAAGATATATAGAAGGAATTGAAAAGAAATAGGGTTTGGCATTTTGTAAGATGATAATTCTTTCCGAGATAATCTTCGTGAATATACGGTGAAATTCGTTTAATATCATGCAAAATCTATCATTTTTTTGTCATGTCCGCCGACTCAATTTTTATTTTTTGTGTGAATAGCTTTATTTTAATGAATTTTTTATACGTTTTATAGTATGTCGCCCACACGAGAAAACGGTTATCCTTTTTGATAATGAACTGATTGTTCATATTATATATGTGAGTGCGCGTGTGTGTGAAAAAATGTAATGAGCGTTCATGTCAGTATTTCATGTTTATGTTTTTAGGATAAGACTTAAAAATCAAACAATGTTTATCTGTATAGTAAAACAGAACCGTTTGCATTCTTTTTATCATTCATATTCATTATGTTTTCTATAAAATAACAATTATAAAAACAATCACAAATTTTTTAAAAAAAAATATTTTTCAGCTAACATTTTTTTTTATTTAAAAAAAAATCTAACTCATACAAAATTAAATCTCTTATTTTTTATCATGTCCTCCGACTCATTTTTTTATTTTTAATTTGCATAGCTGTTTTATTTGTTTGATGAGTTTTTTCATACGTATTACGAGTGGGAATTGCCCACAAGAGAAAACTGTCATCCTATTTGATAGTGAAGCTGACGCGTATATATATAAATAATTACGTGTGTGTGTGCGTGTGTGAATATTGTAATGAGCGTTTCATGTCAATATTTCATATTCTCGTGTTTATGTTTTTAGTAAGAGATTTTTGAATCAAACATTTACTATCTATATGAAACAGAATCTGTATTATTTTTTTTACCATTTATACATATGATGCTTTCTATAAAAAATAACAATTATAAAAACGAATTAAAAATTTTGAATGAATACTTTTCAGCTAAAACTTTTATGTAAAAAAAAAAAATCCAACTCAGACAAGAGAATCTAATTAAATTTAAGAAGCAATAAGAAAATATTTGTTAAATTTTGTGATATTTTTCAATATTTTTTAATCCTTGTTCTTCATATTTTAGCAATAAAAAAAAAAAAAAAGAATCATGTTAGATATATCATCTGAAAGTACCATCTGGAAAATTTCCTTTTTTTTTTTTTATAAATCTGGATTTTTTTTTGCAGCATTAATCAAAAATGATGGGGATTTCACATTCGTTCTTTCTAAATGAGTTCACTTTCGCTTTCATTAAAGGTTATTTACCTTTAACATGCGATAATGTTTCTATTATACAACTGAAAATCGATATGTAAAAGCACCCCCTCATTACCTCAAACCTGGAAATGAGTTAGCAAATGAGACTATTATTTCTCATAAACTTAATTTATGCTATTCATTAATAAACATAATATAATTTTCATAAACGTTAATTTAACTATAGTGATTTTTAAATAGGTGGTATTCCAATAGACAATAAGTAAAATAAAAGTTGGGTTCTATTTGAATACCTATATTCTTATGAACTTTGCCTTTTCAGTTTAACGTCTTTTAAGCCTTGTTGACATTTTTCAAAAATAGTCATGCAATACAATAGTATTGTCAATCATAAATATCGATCATATCTGTTTCTAGTTTATTGATTTATTAGTTAAAATGTGTAATTCGTGTAACGTTTAAATATAGAACCAAACAAGTTGTAAATGAATGTAGTCTAGTAACTTTATAATCACTGAATTAAAACATTTATTATTTAATTGCAAAACGTTTCATGTACTGGTTTGCTATATATTGACCCAAATTTAAGAAACATAACACTGTCATGATCATTATAAATTTATTTTCCGTTTTTCAAAACAGGGAATATTAAAGTATTTTTGAAATTAAATATTAAACTATGCTTTTACCTTTTAATCAGTTTCTAAAAACAATCAATGTATTTTTTGTAGCTTACACAAAACTATTAATGTTTCTAATTTTTTAACTCTGAATTAGCCGATTATGACACTTTTTGTAAATTGAGTCATTAGCTACTGAAGTTTTACGTCATTTATATGTACCGTTTTTTTTTTTTTTTTTTTTTTCACATTTATTGTAGCTTTGTTTTGTAAAAAACTCCCGGAAATATAATTAATAAATATATAACGGTAATTTATTCGTTGCAATCTATAACAAAAACTAAAGTGTGTATAAAATCTTTGCAGAGTTTCTTTTGTTTCGAGAGAAAATGACGCCAATTATAGTTTTGCAAGGGTACTATTGTGTCCAAAAGTAAGACCACTTTTCAATTTAAAATTTCCGGGGATTAGGAATTTCATTTTTTTTTTTTTTTTTTCCTAGGTTGTTAGCACTGTCCTTGACATCGTGTAATTTGACGTCAAAATATCCATTAGTATTTGAGTTACACTTTACTTTGTGAGACGCTAAACTGATTCCGGCGATTTTTGAAGTGTCTGAATTAATTGCAAAGAACTGCATTAAATTTTGTTTGGAAACGCATAGAATGTTGCAGAAGGTATTTGGTGAGCATTCCTATATAGGAAAGAAACGTTTAGAAGTGGTATAAACAGTTCAAAGAAGGCAGAGAACGCGTTGAAGACGAAGAGTCCTCTGTCGACCATCAACCTCAACTGACGAAGCTCACGTCCAAAAAAATTAAAGATTTGTGCTTGCAAATCGTCGATTTACAATTAGAGACCTTGCTGATGATGTTGGAATTTCGAAAGAATCAGTCAATTCCATTTTGGGGCTCAAACGCGTTAAATCTCAATTGGTACCGAAAAACATGAATGCGCCAGCTCACGCGCTGTATAGATTAGTGTGACTAATTTTTCATCAAAAGGAAACCCAAAATGTTCCAAACCCACTGTATTCACACCGTGCGCCTCCTTGATATTCTAAACTCAAAAGATCACTTCGGGGACACGTTTTGAGTCAACTGAAGAGATTCAACGTTAATCAGTACGCGCTTTGTAGGCACATCCCTGCCGATGACTTTTAGTATGCATTGAGAATGATTTGGCACAAAGTGAATTATGTCCGGAAGGGATTACTTTTGCAGGCGATAAAAATAAATTTTTTGAAGTATAAATAAAAGAGTTTTTGAAAAAAATAATTGGTCTTACTCTTGGGTAAAGTAGTACAACTCGATTCTGCATATGAGTCATCCTTCTTTTCATGTTAAAGATGGATATGATCTAATCATTATATGCACCTTAATTTCTTATTTGTAAGTTTTTGTGATTTTTTTTTCCAGTTATTAATCATTGAATCTGTTTCAGAATCTAATGCAGTGGTGAACTAAGATGACGAAGAGTATAAAGGCTCCTGCCTCTGCTTCATTTGTGGTGTCTGGCAGCCCCGTCCGTGCTCGCGAACTAAGGGCTATGGACACGACGAGGCGTATCTTTCAGATTGCAGATCCCGAAGAATGCTGAGGAGTCGTAGAACGATACGAAGTAATTTTATTTCATATCCTTAGTGATTAAATTAAATTTTTTATTATTTATTATGCTACAAAATTTCGTTGAAAAAATATATTTTTAATTTTTTTGCATTATTTATAGTTGAAATTTTTTTTTTTTTTAGATTTAGTTTTCTACAAAAATGCGTTCTTCTTAGTAATATGTCAAACGTCCTTAAAAATACTAAAATATTATTAACTTGAAAACGACAACGTATGTCAGATAGCATGAGTTATAATGTTACAATTACAATTCAAATTTTGCAGTGAAACAACAATTAATATTATAAGATTTTGTAAAAAGCTTTCAATGGCTTTAAAATCCTTTGAAATCTATAAATATCTCTCATATATTCTAAATATTGAAATTTTGGTAACCTGACGGTTGAGTGACTAGCGCTCGGTGCCACAAATTGCTGATTCGAGTCCCCCGGCAGGGCCATAGATGCTTGTGTGGTTCGGATTCCACTTTAAACAGTAGGTCCTGCTCTAATATGACTGTAGGGCGTATGGCGGACAGCCCTTACCCCTTAAAAAAACATCATCTCTCGAAATGTGGCAGAAGGCCTTGACCAGCATGGAGCTCTGCCAATGAAGAAGAAAATTGAAATTATGCCTTAGTAAAATAAATTTCATGTTTATTATCTTCAGGATATTCTATTTGCAATTAAAAAGCGTCATGTTTTTTTTTTTAAAGTGAATATCGAGAAAGTTAAAAAGTTTACCTGCACCTCATAAATGAAGACTTTTATTCTAGATTCTAAAGAAGATTACATATGCTAACTGCTTTATTATATTCTAAGTAATTACAAATCGTAAGAGAAAAAAAGAGAAACATTTTTTCTGTTAAACTTTTTGTGTTATTTTCATGTTTAAATGATTCGAATATCAAATTGCAGGAAACTTTCTTTTTCAACAACTTACGTGATTTATAAATTTTTAGCATGTTCTGCACTTTCATCGGCATCTGCTGCTGACAAAACAATTCCGGAAATTAATTCCTCAAGGAGGCCGTCTGGCTCTTACACTTCAAGAACCACTTATCGGTTGAATGGAAAGAAAAATGTTAAAAACTTACCTCAGCATTCTTCTTCCTTTTCTTACTGTCCTCGAAGAATGGAAAGAACTTCCTCCTTCTGAAGGGAGATGCTTTCCATCAAAATCGGTTTTTCTTCTCGATTTTTTTTCTACCTTTCTTTCTCCAATTGCAATACCAATTGTTCTTATTGCAAAATGTAATAAAAAATGTCACTGCAAAAGATATTTCGTTTAAATTAACGGGGAAATGCCAAACGTTTTACTAGTCCTCTAGATGACGCCCATAGGAATGTTTCGATAAAAATTGTGGTGCCACTATATGGGGGAAGTATAGCAGGCCTCTTCTGGTACAACAGGGATGTTAAATCTAGTATACATCTGTCATATTAATTGTAAATGATCTCAAGTCAAATAAAACCACATTAGAAAACAGCTTTTTTACTGCTAATTACTGAAGGTGAAGGCTAATATTTTAAACATTGACAAAATGAGTGAACTTTGAAGTATTAAATCTTTTTCGAAATTAATATGGAATCCCTAACCATTGAAGATCCATAACCTTAAAAACTTGCAGTCTATGGGGAAAAACCAATCCTAAGTTCCTTTAATATATGTTGAGGATTTACTTCCCACAGAAGACTTTGATTTCTGATTCTATTAAAACTGATTATATAAAAATTACTGGATTCTATAGATAACTCTATAAAGATAGAGTAATCTTAAAAATAGCTTGTATAACTGTGTTTTCTTCGTTATGATTGGCCAATGATTGTCATTATATCTAATAAATCCATTGTGTTTACCGGGTCAAGTTCTCATTGTTGATTTACATAGAATATTGATTTAATGGTTAATCAAGCTTTACTTTGCGATCAAGCCTCTGTATTAAAACTTAAAATGGAATTTAGCAGACATTTAGTTTAAATTTTAAGCTACTTAGTACATGTTAAACAGACAAAAAAAAAAATTTTTTTTTAATACCCAACCATTATATTGCTAAATTTGAAATTTAATGTTCAAGAATATCTTTAATAACATGTCGATTTTTCATTAGGT
>BPLR01012630.1:0-47012 GCA_021605095.1 Caerostris extrusa
AGTACCGCAGGCTTCAGATTCGAATCCTGGCTATTCCATGGATATTTTGTGCAAAGTGGTTTGAATCCACGTTAAAACGTAGGTCCCGGTCACAATTGGCATAAAAAGTACACAATGACCGAAGAAGAGCGACAAAGCAAACCGTTTTCTCCAATTCAAAGAAAGAACTTTGATGGTGCGCTTAATTCGGTCCTCTGCATGGCTTTGACCATGACGCCTTATTTTAGGACGGCGTTGTATCGAGGTCTCGAACTGAAGCTAACCCAGATAGGCATCAACCTGAGCAGGTAACTAGGACAGGATTTTCACACGCCTACAACGGCAAAAAATACAATGCAGTTAATACATAAGGAAAACAGAGGACCAGGCACTCAAATGAGCCAGGCGATATATTGCTATGGAATTTTTCGAATGCGCACTGGGCAAACGGCAAAGAAGTATTAGTCAGGTTGGAACGCATTGGTTCTGGGAGCTGACTTAGTTTGTCCCACCTCCTTCTTGTTGTACGGGTATAAGAAGATCCCTACATAGTGGGAGGGAAAGGGAAATGTCCTCTGCATAAATTTAAGCTGATCCCCTTTCAAGCCACATGCATTATTCTATGATGAGAAGAAATAGCAGTAAATTTTAAATGCCGACAGCATCGAAAAGTCGCGCATTTTCTCTGGGGATAGACGCGGTGATGGAGAAGGGCATGTCTGGCGTGATTTTACCGGTTCGTAGTTTCTACCTTGGAAACGACTTCCTTTGCTTTTTGAAAGGGAGATTTAGGTGATATGTGTTTTTTGAAGTAAGGCTGGATAAGAAAAAGAAAGTATAAATTTAGTGACCCTGTGTCTTGTTTTTGTTGTTTCCGATAAGCAAGGTTTCGTGTTTTATTTTTGTTTTGTGTGGAAGAAATTGCCAGGTTGCTCGTTGGTGGTATCTCATTGGATTTTGTTGTCACGCGATTTATTTGTATGCAGAGAAGGAAAGAATTGGTGTTCTATCATAATCAATTGTGTTTGTGTAATTAAGGTTAAGTGAATGTTGTATTGACGCTACAAAAAAAAAAAATCATTCCTTCTAATATGATGCAATCATAAAATATGAGAAATTTTTTTCCAGTTCATGAAAAGTAGTGACAATACATTTAAACTATAAACTCCTCAATAAACATAAAAGAAATTTTTATTGCAATTATATCAAACATGATACTTATGGTCAATGAAAAATATTAGTACTGATGTACTTATATCTAATTCTTTACAATACTTTCTTAAGAGGATAAAAAATTTATACTTCAAATTTTTAACCCTTCTAAAGCAATTTTTTTCTGTATCTCATTTATGGTCAGCAGTCTGATGGCTAATTGTGGCTAACATGCTGGCGTTTGGTACCACAGGCGAGTAGGTTCCGGAATTCTGGCTTTGGCATGAATATTTGGGAGTAGTTCAGGGTACATTAAACCTTGGATCCTGATACATGACCCAAAATGTGCACAAAATGACCGTACAGCGACAAACGAAAGAAAACCCTTTTTCTCCAATTCAAAGAAAAGAACTCGTGGTGCATATAATTCCAATCATCTGCATGTCACTAGTATAGGCACTTGTATTTTAGATCAGGTCTCAAACTGAGTTACCTAGATTAGGTCATGCACCAACCACCCGGAACAGGTAACTAGGACAGGCGTTTCACATACAATAATAAAAAATACAGTGCAGTTAATACATAAAAACAGGGGACTGAGCCTAAAAAGTAGCCAAGCGATATATTTATCTGAAAATTTTTGTATGCGCATTGAACCAAACGGAGGAGAATCAGTCGAGTTGGAACGTATTAGTTCTGGGAGCTAACGGATTTATTCCCTGTATTGTACAGGTTTAAAAGATCCCCGCTACAAGAGTGCGAGAGAAAGGAAATCTCCTCACTTAAATTTGCTGATCCCCTTTCCAAACCGCATACATTATTCATGGTATGAAGAATAGTTAGTGTGAAGCCCCCGTGCCGACAGCATCGAAAAGAAGGAGTCGCACGCATTTTCTCTGGGGATAGCTTGCGCGGTGATGGAGGAGAGCATCTCGTGATTTTTACCGGTTCGTAGTTCTGCATGCTTCCTTTGCTTATCTAAAGGGAGTTTGGGTGATATGATATGTGTTTTGAAGTAAATCTGAATAAGAAAAAGAAATTGAAATGAAATTTGGTGAACCTGTGTCGCAGAACTCTTGGTTTTTTTGTTGGTTTCGATAAGCAAGGTTTCTTGTTCTGATTTGTTGTTGTTTTGGGGAAAGAGTTGCCAGGTTTCTTGGTAAGCTTTTTTTTCATCGGATTTTTGTTGTCATTCGATTTATTTGTATGCTAAAGGAAAATTGGTCTTCTATCATAATCAATTATGTTGTGTGTCAATTGAGTTAAGTGAACGTTGTTCAATGCTACAAAAAGTAATTTCTACCTCATATGATTCCTTCCCTTAAAAATAAACATTCTTTTTCATTCTTTTCATATGTAGATCGGAAACTTTTCAGTTCATCTAACTCCAGAAAGGTGGCCAACCTGCAGCCGTTGAACATTTTCCAGTCCGTGAGATTTATCACATTTTAACAATATATATTTATTTTCTAATGGCCAAATAGTGAAATCCAATGTATTAAAAAAATACATTATACGTACATCCATCTAAATTACGAGAAAAAAATTAACTTGATTTTAAAATAATATTCTTGCGAATATATGAGAGATATTGCCTGTTTTATTTATGAGTTCTTAGAATAATTAAATTATATTCTGCCAAATGATAAGCGCTGTATGTTGGAACATCTAATATAACGGGTTATAATATGAATATAAAAATGTCTATAGTGGGTCTAAATGTAATATGGGGATATATAATTTTATATACGGCCCGTGAGTTATGATGCATTTCCAAAGTGGCCCACAAGATCATTTGGGTTGGTCATCCCTGATCCAACCTAAAAAAGTAATGAAAATATATTTCATCTGTAAAAAAATTAATAAACATTAAAAAGCATTTTTTTTTTTGCTTTAGATCAAATATGATATTTATGATGAATGAAAAATATTGAATACTTCAGTAGTTACTATGTAAATCTTTACAATACTTTTATTATGAGGACAAAAAATTTAAACTTCAAACCTTTAACCTCCTAAAGCAATTATTTTTCTGTATCTCATTTAGCTTGGAGAGCGGCCTGATGGTCAATTAATTAACGTACTGGCCTTTAGTACCTCATTCTTCAAGTTCGAATTCTAGAGGGGTATGGATGTTTGCTAGTGGTTTGGAATCCATTTTAAACAATAGGTCCCGGTCTGAGTAGTCTAAAATGTACAAAAAAATAAACGTAAAGAGACAAACCAAACCAAAAACAAATTTACAAATGTTTTCCTGGTAATTTTGGAACATTACGTTATTTTGTCGGCCTTATTCGAAATAAAAAGAAGCAACACAATACTTTACAGGGACTTTTGGAGATAATGATTCTACATTTGTTATCGTAGTGGAATGATTATTGGTAATTTCTATAAAACAATTCAGATTGCCGATGTAAAACTCTCATTCTCAATGTTAATCACAAGATCTATTCTTTTCAGAGGACTACAATATATAGTTAACTGAACTATTGTAAGAAGTTCAAAAATAATGCACAGTAGTTGCACTTATTACAATAGTAACTATGCAAATTATTTTTGCATAGTTGTTACACATCATTTTTCACAAATAATGGGAAATGAATGACGCTGTATCGATAAGAAAATATACTCATCATCAAGTTCCGTTAACAATTAAAAAAATTATGACCAAATAGAGGTATAAGACCAAATTGAAGTACTATTGCGCATTATTTTGCACCATTATTATGAATAATTTTTGCATAATTGTTACACATCATTCTGAATAATTATTTACACATAATTTTGAATAATTATTACACATCATTTTCACAAATAATGAAAATGCATGACGTTGTACCGAGAGGGAAAATATACACATCATCAAATCCCAGTAACAATTACAAAATTATCACCAGATAGAGATATAAGACCTCATTAAAGTACTATTGCGCATTATTTTGAACCATTACGAATAATTTTGTATAATTGTTAGACATCATTTTGCACAAATAATGGAAAAATGAATGTCGCTACATGTGTCGCTTGATGTGTACATCGTGAAAAAAATGTGCACATCAAGTCTCACTAACAGTTAAAATTATGGCCAGATAGAGATATAATACCAAATTGAAGCACTATTGCGCATTATTTTGCACCGTTATTACGAATCATTTTGCACAAATAATGGAAAATGAATGCAGCTGTATCGTGAAGAAAATAACACCAGACTTATGACCAGATAGAGACCAAATTGCAATGGAAAATTAAAAAACTAAAAGTCAAAGTATATTTTCGCATTTGTCCATAATATTTCGATCTTTAAATGTAGGCTATTATTATACTTCAAGAAATCTTGTTATTTTAGTAAGTTTGAGGGTCACTTACTGAGACAGCGAATAGATATTATAACCGTCTAAACAGAAAATAAAATTATATTTCTATATTGTACCATAACGTTTTGGTTCTACTATTAATTGAACATTAGGATTTTATCCCTAATAATATCCTACACTTTCATTATGTCAAATAAATAATGGAATATGATCTATTTGACGAAATAATCGAAAAGGAACCATAGACTAAATAGGATCTATTTGTTTTTCAGACATTTGGTTTGTCGCCCTACGGTCATCTTGTGCACACTTTAGGCTAAGCTAAACAGACCGGGACCTACGGTTAAACGTGGAATTCGAACCACTACAAACATCCATATTTGTTTTCAGAGGAGTGCAGCATATAGTTAGCTGAACTATTTATTGTAAGTATTATTACGTATTATTTTTGCATAATTGTTACGTATTATTTTTTGCACAAATAATGGAAAATGAACGATGCTGTATCATGGGGAAAATATGCATATCATCAAATCTCACTAACAGTTAAAAAGGAATGACCAGGTAGAGATAAAATGATCACATAAGATCAAATTTGCAATGGGAAAATTAAAAATCTAAAGGGAAACTATATTTTTCTCATTGGTCCATAATATTTTGTTCTTTAAATGTAGGCTGTTACTATACTCAAGAAATCGTGTTATTTTAGGAAGTTGAGGATCAATTACTAATGAACCAGCCAAGAGATCTTATAGCAACCCAACAAAGAAATAAATCTATATCTCTATATTGTACCACAATGTTTTTAGTTCTACGATCAATTGAATGTTAGAATTTTGCCCCCTAATAATATTTGTCCCCCTACACTTCTCTTATGTCAAAGACGAAATAATCGAAAAGGATCTATTCGTTTTCAGAGGAGTGCAGCATAGTTAACTGAACTATTGTGATAAATATTATTGCACAATTATTATGAATTATTTTGAATAACTAATATGCATTATTCTGCGCAAAAAATGGAAAATGACTGACAGTATTGTATAGAGATATAAAGACCAAATTAAAGTACTATTTCGCATTATTTTTGCAACATTACTACGAATCATTTTGCACAAATACTGGAAAATGTAATGTAACGCTATATAATGAAGAAAATATACAAATATAATCATCATGTCACTTTAATTGTTAAAAAATTATGACCAGATAGAGATACAAGACCAAATTAAAGTACTATTGCACATTATGTTGCGCAACTATTATGAATTATTTTTGCTTAATTAATACGCATTATTTCACAGATAATGGAAAATGAACGCTGTATAATGAAGAAAATATACACATCATCAAGTCTCATTAACAGACACATTATGTCCAGTCAGAGCTACAAGATCAAATTGTAAAGGGAAATTAAAAATCTAAAAGACAAAGGCAAGGAAGTATATTTTCACTTTGTCCATTATATTTTGATCTTAAAAAGAAATCTTTTTTATTTTGGAAAGTTGAGGATCAATTACTAATGAACCAGCGAAGAGATCATATAGCCACCTATGCAGAAATAAAAAACTATATTTCTATAGTGTACCATAACGTTATGGTTCCACGATTAATTGAATACTAGGATTTTATCCCCGTGCCACACTTCCCATTATGTCAAAGAACCAAGAGCCAGAATAGCCACATCACGTGCTATAAGAACAAACGTTATCCATATAAAGGGAGAACTAAAACTGTAATTCGACATGTCGTGGGCGTTTTGCGAATGTCAACTCTGTCTGGTTGTGGGACGGGGCCTATCAGCGGATAACGAGGAGTGCAGGGGAAAGCAAAAAATGGGGCGCTCCAACAACTGCGCCCCTTTGTTTGCCCTTTCCATTCGAGACACGCCTTTCCATGGGCAGGACAGGAAGATCCACGGGTTTTTGAATGGGTGAATCATGCAAAAGAGAAGCGTTTCCGACAGCCTCACTTGTGACATTGGAAATATTCAAAGGGTAGTGGAAATATAAGTGATTTTGGCAGCACTTTAACGAGATAAGTTGCTCCATTTTTTTCAGCAAACGGGAAGTAGGTGTATGATAGTTGTGAGGAAGTGTGTGATGTGTAATTAAATGAATTTAATTGATCATATCGTCATGTAGTAATGCATCATAATGAATGAATGTAGCTTAAAAGCTTTTAATACTGTTTAAAAATGAATTAAACGGCATCATAGTAGAATGAAATATAAATTTGTGTCTTGCTTTTCACTACAAGGATTGGTTTGTCGCTCTACGGCCATTTTGTGCGCACTTTGGGTTAATTAGATCGGGACCTACAGTTTAACGTGGATTCCGAACCACTAACAAACAACCGCCGCCATAGCCAAACAAACTACCTCCAGTATTCGAGCCTGAAGCCTATGGTACCAACGGCCAGAGTGCTAGCCAATTGATGCTCAGGTCGCAGTCGTGTATAGGAGAAAAACCCTGAAACTCTTCACCATGAAGCTAGACAGTCAATGAGAAATGCTTCAAACACAATTTTTTATTGAATCTCCACTTGTTAGTGAACTCTGGATTTTGATACCACAGGCTTCTGGTTCGAATCCTGGCGGTGGCATAGATGTTTGTTGGTTCGGTATCCACGTAAACTGTAGGTCCCGGTCTAATTAGCCTAAAAGTATGCACAAGATTACCGAAGAATGACAATCGAACTAAATCAGTACAACACTCAAATATGAAGACAAAAATCCATCGCCCGTTGTTAAACTATTCGTGATATATTTAGTTAAAACGTGGTCCCAAAGTATAAAAAATTATTTATATAATTATATTATTATTATTTATATTATTTTTATGATTTTAAATATCGTCTTCCTTATTCCTTCTTCTTCTTCAGTGGCTTAATGACCAATTGGCTAGCGCTTTGTTCTTTGGTACCATCCTTTTGGCGTTGGTATTTGGCTTCAGGTTTGAATCTTGGCTGTGGCATGGATGTTTATTGGTGGTTCGGAATCCACTTGAAACTGTAGGTCCCGGTCTAATTAGTGTAAAAAGTGTGCACAAAATGATCGTATAGGGACAAACCAAAATCAAAAATCTTCTTCATTGGCGCAACAGCACCATGGTAGGCTAAGGCCGTCCGCATTCTGACAGATTTCGAGGCAGGGATGTTTTTCTTTTAAGGGGGAATGTTTATCAGCCCAATGCTCTACAGTCATATTAGACCGGGATCTACGATTTAAAGTGGAATTACGACCAACAACAAACATCCCTGGCCCCGAGCGCTAGTCATGGCCCTCAGGTCCCAATTCGTTGTACAATAAGAAAGTATTATGAATTTTTACTTTTTATTCAGAAACATAAAAAGTTTTAAAAATTTGAGAAACCACCTTTCATGCTTAATTTACTCTTTGGAAATGCACTTTCATTTAGCGCACATGACAAGAAATATGCGGTTAAGAGGATGTATTCATAGTGATTCAAGCAGTTTATAAAACCAAAAATTTTTATTCATGTGTCTGGCGAAAGAAAGACTATATGTTTATTATTGCTAAGATAGTCATCTGAAAAATCTATTCTAAAAATTTATAGTGCATTCATGAATTCATAAGTTACCATTTATAAAAATTCATAAGCTGCTTTTTATCATTATATCATTTTTTTTCTCAGTTTCTCATTCTTTCATTATATCTTGTAATTTTTCTTCAGTTTGGCGTCTAAAAAAAATATTTTTCTTTTATTTCTTCTACTATTCATTTAAAACTTTTCTTTAACATCAACAGGAACTAAGATTACTGCTTTGATTTAATTTCACCTATATTATTTTTTTCATCATAATGTGAAGAAAAATTCATTGTTAGAAGTTTTGCTTTTAATTAAGTTAGATATTATTACATATTTTAAGAGACTTAGATATTATTTTATCTTGTTCATGAACGAAATATACTTACGTATGCAGAAAGTGCATGAATAAAAATTATATTGGGAAAGCATTCGATGTTATTTATTGCAGGAAATTCTGTTAAAAAAGACTTACGTGCCAGAAATGTAGTGCATTTTATGTGGGCTTCAGTTTTACGCAAACACGTTCAACCATTTAATAAATATTTGAACAACTTCAGTAATAAAATATTAAAAGTCACTTGGTTTTATATATAAATTGGAGCTAGAAATCATTTGACTCTTTGTAATAAACTTCTACAAAAAATACTTTTTTTTACCAATATTTCTATGTGAAAAGAGTTGCGAACTGGCATTTGGAAAAAAAAAATGTGAATCAGAAAGCATGATGTCATAATTTTTTCTTGCACCCTCAAATTTGAAATTGTCCCAGATTCAATGATATCCATTATTGATTGTTATTTTTATTTTGATGCATTGTTTAGCGTAGCACTTTATTGCGATAATTTTAATACGACTAATTCCATTTCTTTTCATAATATAAAGAAAACCATATGGTTATAATAAAATCGATTCGATTATAATGATACATCAATTATGAATTTTAATGATACAATCATATGAATTTTAATGATACAATCATATGAATTTTAATGATACAATCGGATATGAATTTTAATGATACAATTGGATATGAATTTTTAATTGTACTATCGGATAAGAATTTTAATGTTACAATCGATGCGATTATAATGATACAAACGATTATGATTATAATAATACAATTGATTACAAACATATAATCGATTACGAATATAATGATACAATCGATTGCGATTATAACAATACAACCGATTACATGATTTCAATAATATAATCTCTAATATCATGCTACACTTATAATATTTTATATTCTCCTACGGTTATTATACAATATTTTATATCATGCTACAATTATACTAATACAATATTTAATATCATACAACGGTTATGGTAAAACAATATTCAATATCACCTAATGATTATAGGGATACAATATTTAAAATCATCTTACGGTTATGATAATACAATGTTTATTTAATATCACCCTATGATTACAGTAATATAATCTGCAAAATCATCTGTTGTTCAATGAATATTATTAAAAAAACTATTTACAAGACAATTCAAGAAATTTTAATCAATATACAAGAAATTCAAAGTGTAATTTCAGTCAGTAATAAAAAAAAAAAAGAAATATGCCGTTTTTGCTATCCGGTGTGGTATCGACTGCGTTATTTTAGCTTTATTAGAAAATGCACCACAATTTTATCTGGGCAATAACAAAATTAAAAGTCAAAAAAGACGAGAAAAGGAAGCCATCGCAGAAGAGAAGACCTTAAATTGACATCCGGTAAAAATCATAAAAGAGAGACGGAGAGAGTTCACGGCACTGCCACTAGACGACGCCGGAGAAGGACCCTTTCCTTTCCATAACTTAAATGCAAACAATTAATTTAATCTCCCCCACAGCGCTGGGGAAAAATGAAACTGCTCCATGAAGGTCCGATAACAGAGCACTTAAGCAGATATATGCATATTTTCGCTTGCCTCCTCAACTTGGAAAGGAGTCCAAACATTGCATTTGGGGCCAGGACGTGTTTACCTACTCTAGATGTGAGAGTGTTCCTTTAGCCATTTTGAGAGCGTGTGCTATCTCGGTCCATCTTTCTCGGTGGTTCTCCTCTTTTTTTTTGTTAAGGGGGAGAATGTATGTGGCGCGATGAGAGTGTGATTTATGGGAAATATCGGTGAAAGGATTACATACATTTCATGGAGAGGATTGTTATTTTTATCACATAAAACCGTGTCGATGTTATATTTTTTGTAGTTATTTTGATAAGAGTTATTTTTATTCTTTGGATACTGGTTAGTGGTAAAAATTCTTTTTGCCAAAGTACATGAAGAATTTTTCCTACAAAAGAAATATGCTAAAAGTTAATAGGCGTTTATTTCTTCAAAAATTATTTCTTTTCCATTCTATTATTGTTCATTTAATTTTAATTTAACTCATTTTTAAGTCATTTTTGAATGAGACATACACTGTGCTAGAGGTTCACGAAAATTATTTCCCCACTAGAATTAACGCATTTACTTTTCTATGAAAAATTAACTCGCAGTCAATGGATCGACGCAATGGGTGTGGTCTGCAGAGAAAATAGCTGATCAGCTGAAAGTTAGTTTTTAATTTTTTTTATCTATTTCTACTTTTCATTTTCTTCTTTCTTTCAATATCATCTTACGATCATAGTGATACATTATTTAATATCATCCTACGATTATAATAATACAATATTCAATATCATCCATCGATCATAGTAAAAACAATAAACAATACAATCCATCGATCATAGTAAAACAATAAACAATACAATCCATCGATCGTAGTAATACAATATTCAATATCATCCATCGATCATAGCAACACAATAAACAATATTATCCATCGATCATAGTAATACAATATCCAGTATCATCCAACTAGCATAGTAATACAGTATTGAATATAATTCTACGGTTGTAGTAATGCAATATTTAATTTCATCCTATGATTATGATAATACAATCTTTAATTTGACCCTACGATTTAGTAATATATTCTCCAATATCATCTAATATTCAATGAATATCGTTAAGAAGGTTTATTTACATGAAAAAAATAATAAATTTTGATAATTATTCGAGAAATTTAGTGTGATTTCTATAAGCAACAAAAAAAAATATCGTTTAGCTATCCGGTATGGTAACTGCGTTTATTTTTTTAATTCTCTTTCTATCTTTATTAGAAAATGCACTGAAATTTTATCTGGGACATCCGGTATAAACATAAAAGAGTAGACGGAAAGAGTTCACAGCACTGCCACTAGACGGCGTGCCAGAGGAGGACCCTTTCCTTCCACAACTTAAATGCAAATTAATTTAATCTCTACCACAGCGCTTGGGAAAATGAAACTACTCCGTGGAGGTCTGATGACAGTGCACTTAAGCAGATATAGATATATTTTCGCTGGCCTCCTCATCTTGGAAAGGAGTCCAAACAGTGCATTTTTGGGGCCGATGTTTACCTACTCTAGATATAGAGAGTGTTCCTTTAGCCCTTTTGAGAATGTGTTTTATCTCGGTCCATCTTTTCTCGGTGGTTCTCACCTTTTTCTTAAGGAGGAGAATGTACGTGGCGCGATAGAGTGAGATTTATGGGAAATATCGGTAAGGTTGATTGCATACATTTGACGGAGTGGATTGTTGTTTTTATCACAAAACCGTGTCGTATGTCATATTTCTTTGCAGCTATTTTTGATAAGTGTTATTTTATTCATTGGATACTGGAAGATGCTTAGGGCAAAAATGATTTTGCCAAAGTACACAAGATAATTTGTCCCATAAAATACATATGCTAAAAGTTAATTTCTTTAATATCATTTGCTTTTTTTTACCAAAGCTCATTTTGTAATTTTCTTAACTCATTGAGTTCATTTAAGTCATCCCTGAATAAGACATACACTGTGATAGACTTAAAGCGGTGACATAGAACTCGCTGACGTTCATCAATATTATTTCCCAGTCAGGATTAACGCATTTTGTTTTCGTACCTAAAACGTCCTCGCTGTCAGTGGATCGACGTAATACGTGGTCTGTAAGAGAGAAAATAACTACTCAGATGAAAGTTTATGTTTTATTATGATTATTTTTTATTTTTTTCGGAGTAGCTACAATTTTAAACGCCTGCCGATTTAAAAAAATTTTAACTAACAAATTTCATCACAAGATTATTTTTTTAATGTTCGCCGTCAGTGAATCGACGCAATGGGTGTGGTCTGGAAAGAAAATAACTGCTCAGCTTAAAGTTTAAGTTTTTAGTTTTTCTATTTTTTTCTTCCTTATTTCAATATCATCTTTGGTTATAGTGATAGGACATTCAATATCATCTTATGGTTGTAGTAAACATTATTTAATATCATCCTATGGATAAGATAATACAATCTCTAATATGACCCTACGTTTATAGTAATATATTCTTCTTGTCATCTAATATTCAATGAATATCGTTAAAAAGTTCTATTTACATGAAAAAAAATTGATACCTATACAAGAAATTCAAAGTGCGATAACTGTGAGTAATAAAAAAATATATGTCGCTTTAGCTATCCCGTTGTGGTAGTGACTGTATGATTTTTTGTTCCCTTTCTAGCTTTATTAAAAAAAAATCTCCAATTTTATCTTGGCAACAACAAAATTAAAAGTTGAAAATACAGCCATTGCCGAAGAGAAGACCTTAAATTGACATCCGGTAAAGACATAAACAGAGAGACGGAGAGAGTTCACGGCACTGCCACTAGACGGCGCCAGAGAAGAACCCTTCTTCCTTCCATAACTTAAATGGAAACAACCACTTAATCTCTCCCACAGAGCTCGGGAAAAATGAAACTGCTCCATAAGGTCCGATAACAGTGCACTTAAGCAGATATATATACATTTTCGCTTGCCTCCTCAACTTGGAAAGGAGTCCAAACATTGCATTTTGGGGCCGATGTTTACCTATTCTAGATATGAGTGTTCCTTTTGCTATTTTGAAAATGTGTTCTATCTCGGTCCATCTTTTCTCGGTGGCTGTTCTTTATTTATTTTTTTTTTAAAGGGGGAGAATGTATGTGGCGCGATAGAGTGAGATTTATGGGAAATATCGGTAAATGATTGCATACATTTGACGGAGTGGATTGTTATTTTTTATCATAGCAAAGTGTCGCATGTAAAGTTTCTATGCAGCTATTTTGCTAGTGTTATTTTATACATTGAATACTGGTAGGAATATTTAGTAGTATTTTTTTTTTTTCTAAAGTACATAAGATAATTTGAATATAAGATGCATCTTCATTTCTTAAAATAGTTTCTTTTCTATCTAGCATGGCTTATTTGTTATTTTCAGTTACCCTACTGAGTTCATTTAAGCCATTTCTGAATGAGACATACACTGTGCTAGACGTTCACTTAAATTATTCCCAGTGAAAATTTTTGCATTTTGCTTTTCTTAACCAAAACGACCTCGTCGTTAATGGATCGAACGCAATGGGTAAGGTCTGCAGAGAAAATTACTGGTCCTCAGATAAAAGTTTGTTTTTTATTTTTGTTATTTCTTTTTATCTTTTTCATCTTTCTTTCAATATCATCTAACTTATAGTGATACAATGTTCAATATCATATACAATTATAATAATACAATATTTCAATATCATCCTACGATTGATAATACAATATTCGTTATCATCCTACGACTATGATAATACAATATTCAATATTATCCAACGGTCATAGTCATACAATATTCAATATCATCCTACGGTTGTAGTAATACAGTATTTAATATCATCCTATGATTCTGATAATACAATCTTTAATATGACCCTACGATTATAGTAACATATATTCTTCAATATCATCTAATGTTCAATGAATATCTTTAAAAAGTTCTATTTACATAAAAAAACTATACATTTTGAAAATATACAAGAAATTAAAATGAGAATTATGTGAGTAATAAAAAAAATATGTCATTTTAGCCATCCTATGTGGTATTGGCTACGTTATTTTATGTTCCCTTTCTAGCTTTATTAGAAAATGCACCACAATTTTATCTGGGTAACAAGAAAATTAAAAGTAAAAAAAAGACGAGAAAAGGAAGCCATTGCAGAAGAGAAGACCTTAAATTGACATCCGGTAAAAAACATAAAAAGTGAGAGACGGAGAGAGTTTACGGCACTGCCACTAGACGGCACCGGAGAAGGACCCTTTCCTTCCATAACTTAAATGCAAACAATTAATTTAATCTCTCCCACAGCGCTCGGAAAAAATGAAACTGCTCCATAAAGGTCCGATAACAGTGCACTTAAGCAGATATATATATATTTTCGCTTGCCTCCTCAACTTGAAAGGAGTCCAAACATTGCATTTTGGGGCCGATGTTTACCTACTCTAGATATGAGAGTGTTCCTTTAGCCATTTTGAGAATGTGTTCTATCTCATCCATCTTTTCTCAGTGGCTGTTCTCTTTTTTTTTTGTTAAGGGGAGAATGTATGTTGCGCGATAGAGTGAGATTTATGGGAAATATTGGCAAAGGATTGCATACATTTGACAGAGAGGATTGTTATTTTTATCACATTAAAAGTGTGTCGCATGTCATATATCTTTGCAGCTATTTTGATAAGTGTTATTTTATTCAATGGATTACTGGTAGGCATGTTTAGTGATAAAAATTCTTTTTGCTAAAGTACGTAAGATAATTTGTCATATAAAATACATATGTTTAAAACAATTTCCTTAAAATCATTTCCTTTTCTGTTTACCATATCTCATTTGTAATTTTCATGTAACTTATTGAGTTCATTTAAGCTATCTCTAAATGAGACATAACAATGTGATGCTAAAGCGGTGACGTTCACTGAAAAGTATTTCCCAGCGAGAATTATTGCATTTTCTTTTCTTAACTAAAACAACCTCTTCAATGGATGGACGCAATGGGTGGTCTGCAGAGAAAATAACTAGTCAGCTGAAATTTTTTTTAATTTTTTTTTTATTTCTTTTTTTTTTTTTCTTTTACTTTCAATATCATCTTAAGATTATAGTGATGCAATATTGAGTATCATCCTACAATTATGTTTATACAATATTAAATATTAATCCAACAATCACAGTAATACAATATTCAATATCATCCTACGATTATGAGTAATACAATATTTAATATCATCCTATGATTACGATAATACAATCTTTAATATGGCCCTACGAATATAGTAATATATTCTTCAATATCATCTAATATTCAATGAATATCGTTAAAAAGTTCTATTTACTTGTAAAACAATAAATTTTGATATATATACCAGAAATTTAGTGTGATTTCTGTAATAAAAAAAAAAAATGTCATTTTTTAGATATCAGCGATGTGCGTAGTGACTGCATTATTTTGTGTTCGCTTTCCAGCTTTATTAGAAAATGCACCACAATTTTATCTGGGCAACAACAAAATTAAAAGTTAAAAAAGACGAGAAAAGGAAGCCATTTCAGAAGAGAAGACCTTAAATTGACATCCGGTAAAAACATAAAGAGAGAGTTCTCACAGCACTGCCACCAGACGGCGCCAGAGAAACACCCTTTCCTTTCATAACTTAAATGCAAACAATTAATTTAATCTCTCCCACAGCGCTAGGGGAAAATGAAACTACTCCGTAAAGGTCTGATAACAGTGCACTTAAAGCAGATATATATACATATTCGCTTGCCTCCTCAACTTGGAAAGGAGTCCAAACATTGCATTTTGGGGTCGATGTTTACCTACTCTAGATATAAGAGTGTTCCTTTAGCCATTTTGAGAATGTGTTCTATCTCGGTCCATCTTTTTTCTCGGTGGTTCCCCACTTTTTTTGTAAAGCGGGAGAATGTATGTGGCGCGAAAGAGTGAGATTTATGGGAAATATCGGTAAAGGATTGCATACATTTGACGGAAGGGGATTGTTATTTTTATCGCACTAAACGTGCCGCATGTGATATTGCTTTGCAGCTAATTTGATAAGTTTTATTTTGTTCATTGAATACTGGTAGATGTTTAGTGGTAAAAATTCTTTTGCCAAATCACATAAGATGATTTGTCATTTAAAATAAATATGCTAAAAGATAGCATGCGTTTATTTCTTTAAAATAGTTTTTTTCTTCCTACCCTATCTCATTTGTAATTTTTCATGAGATTGATGATAATTTTCATTTATTGAGTTCATTTAAGCCATTTATGAATGAGACATACACTGTACTAGACGTTCACGAAAATTATTTCCCAGCGAGAATTATTGCATTTTCTTTTCTTGGCAAAACGACCTCATCGTCACTGCATCGAAGCAAAGGGTGTGTGGTCTGCAGAGAAAATAACTGCTCAGAGGAAAGTTTATGTTTTTATTTTTTCTATTTCTTTTTTTCTCTTTTTTCTTCTTCCTTTAAATCATCTTACGATTATAATGATACCATACATAATATCTTCTTTCGATTATGATAATACAATATTCAATATCATCCTACAGTTGTAGTAATATAATATTTAATATCAGCCTACGATAATGATAATACATTCTTTAATATGACCCAATGATTATGGTAATATATTCTTCAATATCATCTAATATTCAATGAATATCGTTAAATGTCCTATTTACTTGAGAAAACAATAAATTTTTATAAATATACAAGAAATTCAAAGTGTGATTTCTGTGAGTAATAAAATAAAATATGTCATTTCAGCTATCCGGTGTGGTGGTGAATGCGTCAAATTGTGTTCCCCCTCTAGCTTTATTAGAAAATGCGCCGCAATTTTATCTTGGCAACAACAAAATTAAAAGTTAAAAAAAGACCACTAAAGGAAGCCATTGCAGAAAAGAAGACCATAAATTGACATCCGGTAAAAAACATAAAGAGAGATGGGGAGAGTTCGCAGCACTGCCACTAGACGGCGCCAGGGAAGGGCCCTTTCCTTCCATAACTTAAATGCAAACAATTAATTTTAATCTCTCCCACAGCGCTGGGGAAAATGAAACTACTCCATGAAGGTCCGATAACAGAGCACTTAAGCAGATATATACATATTTTCGCTTGCCTCCTCAACTTGAAAGGAGTCCAAACATTGCATTTTGGGGCCGATGTTTACCTACTCTAGATGTGAGTGTTCCTTTAGCCATTTTGAGAATGTGTTCTATCTCGGTCCATCTTTTTCTCGGTGGTTCTCCTTTTTTTTTGTTAAGGGGGAGAATGTGTGTGGCGCGATAGAGTGAGATTTATGGGAAATATCGGTAAAGGATTGCATACATTTGATGGAGGGATATTGTTATTTTCACGGAAAATGTGTCGCATGCTTTATTTCTTTGGAGCTATTTTGATGTGTTATTTTATTCATTGCATACTGGTAGATGTTTAGTGGTAAAAAATTCTTTTTGCCAAAGTATATAAGCTAATTTGAATATAAAATACACATGCTAAATTAATTTGTGTCAATTTCGTTAAAATTATTTATTGGATACTACTAGATGCTTTGGGATGTTTAGTTGTAAATATTCTTTTTCAAAAATACATAAGTAATTTGTCATATAAAATACATATGCTAAAAGTTGATTTTTTTAAATCATTTCCTTTTTTTTTCTCACATCTCGTTTGTAATTTTCATTGAACTCTTTGAGTTAATTTAAGCAATTCCTGAATCATACATACACTGTGATAAAACCAAAAGGCCCTTCCACCAACTGAAGTTCACGAAAATTATTTCCCAGTGAGAATTATGGCATTTTCTTTTCGTACCTAAAACGACATCGCCTTCATTGGATCGACGCAATGGTGTGATCTGCAGAGAAAATAAACTCCTTCAGCTGAAAGTTTACGTTTTCATTTCTTTTTTTTTATTTCTTTTAAAATTATCTTATGGTTATAATGATACATTATTTAATATCTTCCTACGATTGTGATAATACAATATTCAATATCATCCAATGATCATAGTAATATAATATTTAAAATCTTCCTACGATTATTATAAAACAATATCATCTTAGGATTATGATAATAGAATCTTTAATATGACCTTACGATTGTAGTAACATATATTTTACAATATCATATAATATTCGATGAATATCATTAAAAAGTTCTATTTGCATGAGAAACCAATACATTTCGTTAAATATACAAGAAATTCAAAGTATGATTTCTAAAGTAAAAAAAAAAAAAGAAATATGCCATTTTAGCTATCCAGTGCGGTAGTGACTGTGTTATTTTTTATTCCCTTTCTAGCTTTAATAGAAAATGCATCGCAATTTATCCGGGCCACAACAACAAAATTAAAAGTTAAAAAAGACGAGAAAAGGAAGCTATTGCAGAAGAGAAGACCTTAAATTGACAACCGGCAAAAGCATAAAGAGTAGACGGAGAGTTCACGGCACTGCCACCAGACGGCGCCAGACAAGGACCCTTTCCTTCCACAACTTAAATGCAAACAATTAATTTAATCACTCCCACAGCGCTCGGGAAAAATGAAACTGCTCCATAGAGCTCTGATAACAGAACATTTAAGCAGATATATCTATATTTTCTCTTGCCGCCTCAACTTGGAGAAGGAGTCCAAACACTGCATTTTGGGACCGATGTTTACCCACTCTAGATATGAGGGTGTTCCTTTAGCTATTTTGAGAATGTGTTCTACCTCGGTCCAACTTTTCTAGGTGGTTCTCTCTTTTTTATTTAAGGGTTGAGAATGTATGTGGCGCGATAGAGTGAGATTTAAGGAAAATATCGGTAAAGGATTGCATACATTTGACGGAGAGGATTGTTATTTTTATCACACTAAAAGTTGTCGCATGTCATATATCTTTTCACCTGTTTTTGATAAGTGTTATTTTAATCATCGGATACTGGTAGGGATGTTTAGTGGTAAAAATTCTTTTTGCTAAAGTATATAAGATAATTTGTCTTATAAAATACATATGCTAAAAACTTAATTTCTTCGAAATTGTTTCCTTTTTTCCTACCATAGCTCATTTGTAATTTTCATTTAACTCGTTGAGTTCATTTAATCCATTCCTGAATGAGACATACACTGTATCAGACGTTCACGAAAATCATTTCCCAGTGTGAATTACTGCATTTTCTTTTCGACCTAAAACGACCTCGCCTTCAATGGATCGACGCAATCGATGTGGTTTGCAGAGAAAATAACTGCTCAAAGGGGAGTTTTTTTTTTTTAAATATTTCCTTTATTCTTTTTCTTCTTTCTTTTAATATCATCTTACTATTATAGTTATACAATATTTAATATCATCCTACGATTATGGTAACACAATTTTCAATATTATCCCGCTATCATAGTAATACAATATTCAATATCATCTTACGCTTGTAGTAATAAAATATTTAATATCATCCTATGACAATACAATCTTTAATATGACAATACAATCTACGATTATGGTAATTTATTCTTCAATATCATCTAATAATCAATGAATATCGTTAAAAAGATCTATTTAAATGAAAAAAAAAACAATAAATTTTGATAACTATACAAGACATTTAGTGTGATTTCTGTGAGTAATAAAAAAAATGTCGCTTTCGCTATCCATTGTGGTATTGGCTGCATTATCTCTTGTTCCTTCTCTAGCTTTATTAGAAAATGCACCGTAATTTTATCTGGTCAACAACAAAATTAAAAGTTAAAAAAGGCGAGAAAAGGAAGCCATTGCAGAAGAGAAGACCTTAAATTGACATCTGGTAAAACCATAAAAGAGAGACGGAGAGAGTTCACGGCACTGCCACTAGACGGCGCCAGGGAAGGGCCCTTTCCTTCCATAACTTAAATGCAAACAATTAATTTAATCTCTCCCACTACGCTGGGGAAAAATGAAACTCTCCATGAAGGTCTGATAACAGTGCACTTAAGCAGATATATATATAATTTCGCTTGCCTCCTCAAATTGGAAAGGAGTCCAAACATTGCATTTTTGGGGCCGATGTTTACCTACTCTAGATGTGAGAGTGTTCCTTTAGCCATTTTGAGAATGTGTTCTATCTCGGTCCATCTTTTTCTCTGTGGTTCTCCTCTTTTTTTTTTAAGGGGGAGAATGTATGTGGCGCGATAGAGTGAGATTTATGTGGAAAATATCGGTAAAGGATTGCATACATTTGACAGAGAGAATTGTTATTTTATCACTAAAACTGTGTCGCATGTCATATTTCTTTGTAGCTATTTTTGATAAGTGTTATTTTTATTATTGGATACTGGTAAGGATGTTTAGTGGAGAAAGTTATTTTTGCCAAAGTACATAAGATAATTTGTCATATAAAATACATATGCTTAAAAATTAATATGTGTCAATTTCTTTAAATTTATTTCTTTTACATTCTATCATAGCTTTTTTTTTGTAATTTAAATTTAATTCATTGAGTTTATTTAAGTCTTTTTCTGAATGGACATACAGTGTGGTAGACCTAACAGCGCTGACTTCGACCCACTGATTTTTACGAAAATTATTCCCCAGAGATAATTATCGCCTTTTCTTTTCTTGCCGAAAAGATTTCGCCGTTAATGGATCGACAGAATGGGTGTGGTCTGCAGGGAAATTAACTTCTCAGCTGAAAGTTGTTTTAATTTTTTTTTAAAATTTCTATTGGAGTAGCTAAACTTTGCAACATCTATTGAATGCATGTCCCTAATTGTATGGGGCTTGATGGCCGAGTGGCTAGCGTTCTGGCGCTCGATACCACAGGTTTTCTGCAGAGTCCAGCAGTACCGTGGATGTTTTCCTGTGATTCAGAATCCACTTTAAGCCGTAGGTGAGGTCTAACATGATAGTAGAGAATTCAGGTGGTATTGTTACTCCACGTCCGTAGCTTATCTTCAAGCTACACGCACCTCCTAGGTGAGTAAGTGGGTAACATCGGTGCTGCACTTGTGCAAAAGTCAACTGTCTAAGTGTTTGACAGCTGCAGTAGGAAAAAAATGTTTCTAATTGTATATGTGGGGCGTTTGTGCTTGTGTAAATGAAACTGTGTGTTCTCCAACCTGTGCATAAGCTTCTCAACCCAACTCCACCCAGTCAAAATCTGGTTGCCCAACCTGCACACTACAAAAGTTCTTTAAATACATTTCTTGATAAGTAATGTTATTAGATAATATTTATTGGTAAAATGCATAATTAGAAATTCAGAAGCACAAATGATGTAAGTTGATATTATGGTTAATGAAACTCAAAGGAAATGAGTAACTTTAGACATTATACACTGAAGTGACAAAAGTCATGGGATACCTCTTAATATCGTGTCGGCCCTCCTTTCGCCCGGCGAAGTGCAGCAACTCGACGTGGCATGGACTCATCAAATCGTTGGAAGTCTTCTGCAGGAATATTGAGCCATGCTGTCTCGATAGACGTCCATAATTGTGAAAGCGTAGATGGTGCAGGATTTGGGCACGAACAGACCTCTCGATGATGTCCCATAAATGCTCGATGGGATTCATGTCGGGCGATCTAGGTGGCCAGATCATTCGTTGGAATTGTCCAGAGTGTTCTTCAAACCAATCGCGAACAGTTGTGGCCCGGTGACATGGCGCATTGTCGTCCATAAAAATCCCATCGTTGTTTGGGTACATGAAGTCCATGAATGGCTGCAAGTGATCTCCAAGTAGCTGAACATAAGCATTTCCAGTCAATGTTCGGTCCAATCGCACCAGAGGACCAAGTCCATGCCATGAAAAACAGCACACACCATTACGGAGCCACCACCAGCTTGAACAGTGCCTTGCTGACAGTTTGGGTCCATGGCTTCGTGGGGTCTGCGCCACACTCGAACCCCACCATCAGCTCTTACCAACTGAAATCGTGACTCATCGGACCAGGCCACGGTTTTCCATTCATCTACGGACCAACCGATATGCTCACGTGCCCACGAGAGTCGCTGCAAGCGATGTCGTTCTGTCAGTTAAGGCACTCGAGTTGGTCTTCTGCTGGAATAGCCCAAGAAAGCCAAATTTCTCCGCACAGCTCTAACAGACAAGTCCCTTGTACGTCCCACATTGATTTCTGCGGTTATTTGACGCAGTGTTGCTTTGTCTGTTAGAATTTACGACTCTTTGCAGACGTCGCCGGTCTCGGTCGTTAAGTGCAGGCGGTCGACCACTGCGCTGTCCATGATGGGATGTTATGCCTGAAATTTCATACTCCCGGCACACTCTTGACACAGTGGATCTGGGAATGTTGAATTCCCTATCGATTTCCGAAATGGCATGACCCATGCGTCTAGCTCAACTAACATTCCGCGTTCAAAGTCTGTTAATTCCCGTCATGCGGTCATCATCATGTCAAAACCTCTTCACATGAATAACTTGAACAGAAATGAAAGCTCTGCGAAAGCACTGCGCATTTATATCTGTTCAACGCGATGCTACTGCTATCTGAAAATTTGCATATTGCTATCCCATGACTTTTGTCACTTCAGTGTAGCTTACGAAAGAAATAAAAATAAAGATTTTACATTAATTAAAACCGAAAACCTGATTTATGTTGCTACATTAGATTAATGATAAAATACAGTTAAAATGCAAAATCTCAAATTTCCCAACCTTTAAGAAATATTATTAAATTGAATAGTTCATTAAAGAGACATTAGTAGGTAACATAATTTTTAAAAATATTCTTGTAATAAAAGAACCTTTCTAGGAAATTGGCAGCTTTAAATTAATCTCTTAATTTCCTTTATTTTTTCTAAATTTTGCAAAATAATTAAAAAAATTTTTGCAGGAGTCTAGTTGCTAAATATTACATACAAGCTTAATTACGTGGATATAATTTTTTTTTTTTTATTTTGTATTCACTAGCTAATAGTTTGTATGTATGAAATAGGAATTTTGATATAAAATAAATCGCTGCACTTAACTTTGTAAAATTTATCAACTCAAAATTAATTGATGATTAAAATAAAGGAGAAATAAATTAAGGACCGGTTAAAATAACATTAATATTAATATATTAAGTAACTTAAAATAATATTAAAATTACTAATAAATTTTAATAAAGGACTAAATGGTTATCATTTAATGTATTCTATTATTATTTACGTCGTTAATTATGTGGATATAATTTTTTTATTTTATGTTCACTAGCTAATAGTTTGTCTACATGAAATAGACTTTTGATATGTAAAATAAACCTTTGCGATTTACTTGTAAAATATGTAAAGTCATCATTAATTGATTATTAAAACAACATTTATATTAAAATGTAAAGTACATAATCTAAAATAAGTAATATAACATAGTAGTTCTTCCTCTCAGTGAGAGTCTCGAGGCCTACTGACCATTTCTTCTGAACACCACGGGGACGCTCTTGCTAGTACGTAGGAGGAAGCACGGTTAAAATATTTAAAAAAATTTTCAAATATTGTCGGATAATTCTATATTTTCAACTATCGTAAAATAATCTTTGCTTTTTTAAACTTTTTTGCTTACAAATAATTACAAAAAAAAATAAATAAATAAATAAATAAAATTAAAAAAAAGACAAAAAAAATATATATGTATGTAAAATACTGATTGAAGTACGATTTAAATTTTCTGAATTATTTTGATTACATTCTGTAATTAAAATTTACTGATTTTTATTGGCTACATTGAAAGAAAATAATTTGATATTCAGTAAATATTAATAATATAAAATCATCTTTTGTTTTGAAGGATTTGTTTTTAAATTACGAAGTTCCTTTTATGCTACTGAAGTGAATCCTAAATAAGCATAATGATTAATCTCCAAAGGGTTACCTGAATTATACATATCATTCATTCTTTATGTAATATGCAAAAATATTTTTAATTTACATTATAATGTAGAAATAACATCGGGTGAAAAGGGAAAAAAAAAGTTTTTTTTTTATAAGATTTTATTTATGTTTCTTAACAACGAGAATACTACTTAATTTAAAAAGTAAAATTAAAATTCAATTTATTTAATCTTCTTCTACTCAACTACAAAAAATTACTGTTTCAAAATGTTTGACTCAATTCAATCCATATTTTTTATTCTTTTACTACTTTTTACTATTGTTTTTTGTAGTGAATGGTATTGACGAAATTAATTCATTATTTTTAAATTATTCATCACATATAATATCATTTAATAATCATTTTTTATGTTTTTAACAACGAGAATAATACGTAATTGAAAAGAAGTGAAATTAAAATCCAATTTATTTAATCTTGTACTTAACTCTTTTTAAAAAAATCAATGTTTCATTCGTTGTTATCCATAATTCTTCTTCTTTCACTAGAAATGCATTTTGTAGTGAATGGTATTGAGGGAATTAATTCATCTCTTTTAAATTATTCATCACCTACAAAACTTTAATAAGCATTATTTGATGCTTTTTTTTAACAAAGAGAATAATACAAAATTGATAGAAGTGAAATTAAAATCCTATTCATTTAATCTTGTACTATCCATACTTCAAAAATTCCCTATTTCAAAATGCTTCACTCGCTACTTCTCGCTAATTTTTCTTCTTTTACTATTATTGTATTTTGTAGTAAATAGTACTGATGAATTAATTCAATGCTTTTAAATTATTCACTACATACACAATCATTTGATAAGCATTTTTTGATATATCATCAATTTTAATATTGTTATGATTTACATTTAATATCAAATAATAGTTTGCTATATAAGATTTAGACATTCTAGATCTACATGATTACAAACCTAGTATATATATATATATATATATATAAAATAAAAAATATATGGTACCTTTTTTTTTCTTAAAAACTTATTGAATAACAAATCCTATTTATTAAAAACTATTTCTTTAATTATTATTTCTTTATTTATTTTTCATTCCTGTTTACAGGACATTTTTAGAAATGAAATACTTATAAATTTACGTTAAATCAGAAAAATGCAGTTTCTTATTTTACTATCAATTTAAAATCTGTTTAAACTAAGTTATCATGATTTAATAGGTCTGCATAATTGAAAGCAACAATAATGATATTTTCTACTTAAAATTGTATGAGAAGTGTTATAAATAAAGTTCAGAGTCGGGATTAATTGTTTGTTATACATTATGCGAGTTATCATAATTGCAATTGTTATTATAATTATTATTGCATTACGTGCAACAGTTACACTTGCTGCAGTGTAGCTCCTTTTTAGTCAAATATCAATCAGAATTATGTTAATTTAGTTTCAGTTTTACCATAAATAGGAATATTAATAATTTATTTTATTAAAGTTAATTGTTCTTTCAACACTCATTAAGATACAACTTATTAAATTCAAGCAGTAATGAAACATATTAGTTTTAAAAAGATAATTTATAGTTACTTGCCCATAACCCGTTAGTGGCTTAGAGTTGCGTGCCATTAACACTATGCTAACTCAACTAGGGAAGGATAAGTTCTATTCTCTTTAGTATCTTGTGTTTGAACAACGATGTAACTTCTCGACATGGGAATACTTTAATTTTATTTATAAGCACTATATATATATGCAAATACAGAGGTCTGGATTATTATAATTTATTATTTACAAAAAAAAAAAAATTAAAGATTTAAATATGTTTCACAAATGCAAGATTAAATCACAAGTGTAGTTCACTCAAAGGTCAGAGATTTTCAGAGTTCTCAAGTCTATGTCGAATCTAAAAATACGTTAATTATCACGATATGTTACACGAAACTGCAAAGGGGTTCACTTTGGAAACAGGCGGTATCTCCGGCCTGTTCTGTCACTTCAGAGCAAAAAAAAAAGAAAAACAACACTTCTGGTCGACTTGTCGAAAACTCTCTTCCTTCTTGATCAAAAAACTCTCTTTCGAATCAATCCGTCCGAGGTCAGCATTCTAACTTCTCATTGGAGTAGACATTTCTCATCTCGTGGTCTATCATCAATCACAATGGAATAACTCATGGTAAAGTACATTTTTCATCTATAATTGTTTCGACCTGTGAAGGTCGCACAGACATTCGCTAATTTCATGAGTCTCATTACACATGATATCGAATATCTGCTGTCAGATTTGAGTGGCAGGTTGTTCTCATTAGTACAAAACTCTAATTGAAGTACTAATAAATAACTTACCCACAATAGAGCTCGTCTGCTGTCAATTTTGAGTGATGGGTTTATTATATATTTGTTAAATAACATATATTTCTCTCTCCTGAGAATGAAATACCAAAAGCTCTTCTTAAGAGAAAATAAATGCTACAACGGAGTAGAGCTAGTAGTAGTGATTTTTGCAATGACTCAGACTGCCTGGTAAGTATGTTTCGTGCTTTTTTTTGTTCATGTCTTAGGCAAATGAGGAACAATAATGCATGGAATTCTGTCAAGATGCATCCTTTTCTTGCGGTCGAATAGAGAGAAAGACGTCAAAGCAGCAAAGTGGTTTCGCTCAAAATTTATGAGTAGATATCATAAGTGAGTCCATAGACTAAATACTGATGCAGAAATTTCCTTAAATTAAAATGTTATTTCTTGTTTCGTTTTAGAAACTGTAGAATTTTTTAAATTGTAAACTTAAAATAGGCACTTTATTCTCTAATCAAAACAATATTTCTCTGCTGTGAAATGTTTGAAATTTTATTAATAATCTTATTTTATCCTTAAAAGTGTGGGTACCTTGCTCTTCTTTAGCGACTTGGAGCTAATTCAGACTTCTACCTACGGGTTCTCCATCACAACAGAAGCTGCTCATTTTCCCTCCATCCATGAGTCATTTCCCTTACTCATGAGATGTCCGTCTCTGCACTGCAGGACACTGAGGATTAAACAGAACAACAACATTAACTTTAAATACTTATATTATAAATATTCTAGGTCTGCTTTGATTTCTTTTATTGGAATTTCATTTTTTAATGAAATTAATCATTTAAATATATTAAATTTTATTCAAATTTTAACAGCTCATAGGCACACGCAAGCTACATAAATAGCAAAAAGTTTTGTAGATCAAATTACTGATAGAATCTCAGTTATAAAAATCCTTTGAATTTATAGTGCAATGATAAAAATCAACTGATTTTCTATACCTAAAATATTTCATGGTTCTCTATATGTCATTCAGGATAATCTCAGTTTCTCACTCAATTTCTCCGCAATGCACGTGCCAAGTTAATACCTGTCTCGTACCCTTTTAACATTTTAAACCAACTTTCTGAAGCCAGAAAAATATCTCGCCAATATTTTTCGCCAAAATAGTTGACAGTACATGTTTTTGTCAATCATACATATAAGCATTTTCACATATTTAATCTGATAAATCAGAAAATTAAAAAGTACAAATAATTATAACAAATTTACCAATTTAATACAAATAAATTTTTATATATTTACAGATTTTGTAATTATTTTTATTTGCCATTCGTAATGTATGATTTCTTTGGGTAATTAAGTGAACTCTCTCTCTCCAGGAATAACATCTGGGAGTTCTTTTTTTTGTTTATGGGTAAATAAAATGAATGCTCTCTGAGGATGGCACTTGGTATTTCTTTTTGTTTATGGGTAAACAAACGAATGAAGATTAAAATGAACCTTTAAATAAATGAACCTTTTCTCCAGGAATAGCATCTGGGATTTCTTTTTGTTTATGGGTAAATAAATAAATCTTTGAACGATCACTCTCTGGGAATTGAACCTGTGGTTTTCCTTTTGCTTATAGGAATGAAAATGAATAAATGAATCTATAAATGAATGCTCTCAAGGAATAGCATCTGAGTTTTTTTCGGTTTATGGGTAAGTAAATAAATGAGTCTTTTGAATGAACGTTGCCCATGAATACCATCTGGAATTTCTTTTTTTGTATATGGGTAAATAAATAAATGAATCTTTGAACGAACATTCTCTAGGTAGGGCATTTGAGGGTAAATAAATAAATGAATTTGTGAACAAAACGCTGTCCTGTGATGGTATCTGGGTTCTCCAAAGGGTGCACAAAATGACAGTAGAGCGTCAAACCAAACCAAATCTCCATGAATACCATCTGGAATTTCTTTTTTGTATATGGGTAAATAAATAAATGAGTCTTTGAACGAACATTCTCTAGGTAGGGCATTTGGGATTTCTTTTTGCTTATGGGTAAATAAATGAATGAATTTGTGAACAAAACGCTGTCCTGCGATGGTATCTGGGTTCTCCAAAGTATGCACAAAAGGACAGTAGAGCGTCAAAACCAAACCAAATCTCCTGGAATAAGCTAAAAGAAATACAAGAAAAGATTTGCTTGACTATGACTGCAATTGGCTCTAAAGAATGGTGGCATTTGTTTAATGAATGTTGCCCCTAACTCAGGGACAATTGAGATAATAATAAACTACACTTTTATTTCCTGATCCATTCATCTTTCAAACAAGAAGCCCTCCTCGAATTAATTGTGCAGTCAGCCCCCCAGTTCCATACCTTTCCCGATAAGCCCCGTTCTGAGTGCTGAGTTAACAATGCTATCAGTTACACGTAAGTGACTGGTGGAGTCAGCATCTCTGCACTTTTCTGACCGCACTCCAAAGAACTAATATCGCATAACCCCTTCTGCTTTGAATCGCCCCCCTCCTCCTTTGCATGGCGGTCGAGTGGAGTTGTTAGCCTGATAACGTTTCCAGGCTCTTTGATTGGAAGATGGGAGGGGGGAGGGTAGGAAATTTCCTAAGATAGGATGGAATTTGATCTAGAAGAGGAAGAGTGATCGGATAATGCTTTTTTTTTTTTTTTGTGTGTGTTTTAGAGGTGCATTTTAGTTTCAGAGATAAGTTAATTTTGGTTGTAGATAAACTGCAAAGTTAATGCAGATTTTTAGATATAGTATTTTTATTCTTACGCTTATTTTTCTTGTCGACATATATATTATTGTTATTTAAAGATTATATAGACTTTTTAAATAACACTTTATAATCTTTGAAATTTTAGCGCATACTTTTTTGATTTTCATAAGAGAAAGATGGATTTAATTTTTTAGTTATCATAACTTAAATAACCATAAATTTAATAAAATAGAATGTGTAAAAGTAATGTTTTTTCTCCTTCCCCCGTATTCATTTAAGAAAAGAAAAATTATCAATATTAGTATAGGGTTTGAAGAGCCTGATGGCCGAGTGACAAGTTCTTATGGAGCCTCAGACACAGATTTCGATTCGGAGACCCTATGGTGCCATGGGTGTTTGCAATGGTTCTGAATCCTCTCGAAACAGTCCCAGTCTAATATAACTGTTGGTCTTACGCTGAGCACAACCCTTCCCCCATGAAAAGAAAAATCCTTCATGTTTCCAAATCTGACAGTAGGTAAACGGCCTTGGCCCACCAAAGGGCTGTAGCTCCAATGAAGAAGAAGTATAGGTTTTAATTATAACAGCACTATGAAACAAAGACGCTTATTACACGTAAACATTTTATAGTTAAGGATTTGAAAGTTAATTAATAAAGATTAATACATGAGACTAGTTTAAAAACATTTTAGGGAATTTCTGGTTTCTACAGACACTGACACACACACGTAAGGATCATAAGAACACTTGTTTTCTGAAATAACATTGCACTTTCCCTGACGAAGAACTAATATCGCATAAATCTTTTCTGCTTGAATTTTTTATGCGTTAAATACTATATGATGTATTTGAATGATATTCTACATGTAATAATAAATTTCATACAATTATGTAAACCTTATTCAAAGCGGCTCAACACACACACACAAAAATTTACTACTATTTGAAATACTAGCATCTCTCAGATTTCCTGTAATCAAACAATTAAGTCCTCATCAACTTTAGCAAGCATTGCATGATTTTGTTTGTATTCCAAACAAAATAGTTTGGAAAAATAAACATAAACATGATGTCCTTTCCTTTCTTGCTTGCGGCATAATGACATGTTTTCCTTTTGATTTTAATTTTATTTATACTCCACTTTTTATAAGACTCCACTTATTTCCTAAAATTCGTTTTATCCTCAGGGCAAGAAACTTTTTAAATTTATTCTTGGATTTTTAACTTGTATGTAGTATTGTTAGGACTAAATCTCCTATAATCCTTTTAAAATACCATCCCGTCATACCCCAGGATTTGGCGAAATATATTTGGCACGAAATGTATATGTTTATTGCGCTCATATGAACGAAACAGGGTAGAAGTGAGCTTCCCATTACTTAGGGTCAACGCGTTGCTCTCTCTTGCAGCATTAACGAACATTAATTTTTCATCCATTGTAATCAAACATCACCATTGGTTCTTATTATAAAATGCTATAAATTGTTTCTGAGTCGAAGAAATCATTATCATCTGAAGGAATTTCATAGTCTTGGAAACCTTCTCAGTCAAAATCTTCTTCTTAGTCATCTTCTCCATTAAAATCTCCTTCCAACCCTCATCTAGAAACTTCTTGTAGCTTCTTCCTTTTCTGCATAACGTTGATCGATCAGATGGATAAATCTGCACGGACTTAACTTCAGCATCCATGTGTACCATTGCCGAAAATTGTAATGCTGAAAGGGAGATGAGATCCAAGACCACAGACCGCTTTTGAAGAATTAAATGAAATTTCTATGGGGATGCCCGTGTCCAAAAAACAGATTAGAGTGTTGTATTCAAGGTCCCAAAACAGAAGCTAGAGGGAAAATTCATTCATTTGAACTAAGCTTGTAGCAGCGGTGTTGGTAACATGTTGTGCGGTCTGGTAGACCGCACGTCCCTTATTACGCTCTGCTTTTATTGTCACTCGTAAAGGCAATATGTAACAAATTCAAAGTTACCTAGAATTCACCTTTTGTGGGAGCTAATTACCTTGCGCACACATTTGGCCATCAGAACTTGTAATGAATTCTTCAAAGATTTTTTGTCACATCTAGGGGGAAAAGCACATTCTTATCGAGTGAACAAAGCAGAACTCACTGACTTTATCGTGTCCATCCATTACATAGGGCCCAGAAGTTAAAACTTTTGTAATTGAGTTTTGTAGCAAGCATCCTTAAATCGGAAGGCCCCTTCTCCTTCTCGCATTCACCGGAGAGCCAGGGTTGTGGTTTTTGGGCGATTCAGCCTTTTAAATCCTCTCATTTTAGTATGTTTTGAAACAGCCTAAGTTAATTCTTGTAAAATTACCTTTTAATTCCCAGATTTAATTCAAACAGGAATAGCTTTTATAGCTTGAGATAGTTTGTATTATTCTAAAGCAAATACGAGTTTGCTCGTAATATCGCAGTATCTGGCAACAGTCATTCTCTCTCATGATTTCATGTTGTTTTCAGACATTTGACTTGTTGTTCTACACAATATCCAAAAATTGAGAAAGTGCAGTTGATTACTTTTCCTTTTCCTTTTTTTTTCCCAAAGGATTCAAAGTGCAAGATATTTTTTAGCGATGATAATAGCTGGTGTATCTCAGAGTGATCCCCAAAACTCATAATATGAATCTGAATCCAAATAGGTAAATTTAAACTTTACTGAATTTCTGTAATAAAAAAAATAAATAAAACTGGATAAATACTTATGGATACAAATTTAACAATGCATAACGAAAAATAAAATAATAAATAAAAATAAAAAATAAATAAAAACCACAACATTATTTATTTCATTTAATTTCGTAAATAGCCCAATTTCATTTTAAAAATATTACAATATTATTTGAATTAAAAAAGTAAAAGTAAACGAAAAATTATAACCGGCTGGTCCGATATGTAGGGTTACCCATAAAATTTTGACTTTAATTTTGTAAAAAAGGACAACAATATAAAAAATAAATAAATAAAGTTAAAAAAAAAAAAAAAAAAATACAGAATCCAAATGATTTTTCTCTAAAAAAAAAAAAAATCTCATTTTTACTTATTTTTCACTAGATGGTATCTTTGAAAATGTTACGCTATTTATTTAATTAATTATATAACTATTAACACGTTGAAAAAATTTAGATGAACCAGTAAAAATATTTTATGAAAGAAATTTAAATAAAAAAAAAAAATAAGAATATCCTGGAAAAAAAATTAAATAAATAAACAAGAAATATGCTGTAAAAGAAATTAAATAAACAAATAAGAAATATCTCATGAAAGAAATTTAAATTGAATGAGAATATCTAGTGAAAGAAATTTAAATAAACAAACAAGAAATATCGTGAAAGAAATGTGAAAAAAACCCAATAAGAATACCTTGTCAAAGAAATTTAAATAAGCAATTAAGAATAACGTGTGAAAAGAATTTAAATAAACAAATAAGAACAGCTTGTGAAAAAAATTTAAATAAATAAATAAGAACAGCTTGTGAAAAAATTTTAATAAATCAATAAAAATTGTGGAAGGAATTTAAATAAACAAATAAGAATATCTCGTGAAAGAAATTTACATAAAACAATAAGAATAGCTTGTGAAAGGAATTTAAATAAACAAATAAGAATATATCGTAAAAAGAAATTTTGCATAAAACAATAAGAATATCTCGTGAAAATTTACATAAAACAATAAGAATATCTGGTAAAAGAAATTTACATAAAACAATAAGTATATCTCGTAAAAGAAATTTAAACAAACCAATAAGAGTATATTGTGAAAAGAATTTAAAATAAACCAATAAGAAATGTCTCGTGAAGAAATTTAAATAAACCAATAAGAATGTCTCGTGAAAGAAATTTAAATAAACCAATAATATCTCGTGAAAGAGATTTAAATGAACCAATAAGAATTATCTCGTGATAAAAATTTAGATATCAATATTTCCTGAAAGAACTTTAAAAATCCTCAAATAAGAAATATCCTGTGAAAAATTTAAATAAACAAACAAGAAATATCTTGTAAGAAATTTAAATGAACCAATAAGATAACTTTTTGAAGAAATTTAAATAAAACAAACAAGAAATATCGTGAGAGAAATGGAAAAAACCCCAATAAGAATACCATGTGAAAAGAAATTTAAATAAACAAATAAGAATAGCTTGTGAAAAAGATTTACAAAACAATAAGAATATCTCGTAAAAATTTAAACGAACCAATAAGAATATCTCGTGAAAAGAGATTTAAATAAACCAATAAGAATATCTCATTGATAAAAAATTTAGATATCAATATTTCCTGAAAGAACTTTAAAAATCAAATAAGAAAGAAAAAAAAAAAAAGAAATATCTTGATGAAAGAAATTTAAATAAACAAATAAGATTAGCTTATGAAAGAAATTTAAATAAACAAATAAGAAATATCGTGAAAGAAATTTAAATAAATAAATAAGAATATCTCGAAAGAAATTAAATAAACTAATAAGAATATCTCATGAAAGAATTTAAATAAACCGATAGAATAGATAGTGAAAGAAATGATAAATAATAAGAAAAACGTTGAAAGGTGGAAACAAGAAATAAAACCTCTCTACCCAAAAACAATACCCATAATTTTATGGGTAAAAAAAAAACTTCATCCTTTAAATGGCAAAATAGACATTTTTTATTTATTATTTTCTACGCCTTTTTATCTGGCTGTCTGTATCACTTTTCATATAAAAATAAACATGACTTAATTAAATAAAAAGTAAAACCTTACAAAATGTCTGCATAAATTAAATCGAACATGGACACAAATTAAATCGAAACATAGCTAATTACCTTGCGCACAATATTTGGCCATCAGAACTTGTAAATAAATTCTTCAAAAGATTTTTGTCACATCAGGAAAAGCACGTGCTTATCGAGTGAACAGCAGAACTCCCACTGACTTTATCGTGTCCATCCATTACATAGGCCCAGAAGTTAAAACTTTTTGTAATTGAGTTTTGTAGCAAGCATCCTAAATCGGAAGGCCCTCTCCCCTTCGCATTCACCGAGCCGTTGTGGCTTTGGGCGATTCAGCCTTTTAACAAATCCTCTCATTTTAGTATGTTTTCGAAACAGCCTAAGTTAATTCTTGTAAAAATTAATCTTTAATTCTAGATTTAATTCAAACAGGAATAGCTTTTATAGCTTGAGATAGCTTGTATTATTCTAAAGCAAACACGAGTTTGCTCGTAATATCGTATATCTGGCAACAATCATTCTATCGCGATTTCATGTTGTTTTCCAGACATTTGACTTGTTGTTCTACAATATCCAAAAATTGAGAAAAGTGCAGTTGATTATTTATTCCTTTTCCTTTTTTCCCAAAGGATTCAAAGTGCAGATATTTTTAGTGATAATAGCTGCGGTGTATCTCAGAGTGATCCCCAAACTCATAATATGAATCTGAATCCAAATAGGTAAATTTAAACTTGAATTTCTGTAATAAAAAAAAATAAATAAAACTGGATAAATACTTATGGATACAAATTTTAACAATGCATAACGAAAATAAAATAATAAATAAAAAAAATAAATAAATAAAAACCACAAGCATATTTATTTCATTTAATTTCGTAAATACCACAATTTCATTTTAAATATTACAATATTTATTTAATTAAAAAAGTTAAAAGTAACTTTGAAAAATTATAACCGGCGCTGGTCCGATATGTAGGGTTACCCATAAAATTTGACTTTAATTTAAGTAAAAAAACGCAGGACAGCAATTTAAAAATAAATAAATAAAGTTAAAAAAACAAAAAAATACAGAATTCCAAATGATTTTCTTCTCTAAAAAAATCTCATTTTTACTTATTTTTCACTAGATGGTATCTTTGAAAATTTTACACTATTTATTTAATTAATTATATAACTATTAACACGTGGAAAAATTTAGATGAACCAGTAAAAAATATTTTATGAAAGAAATTTAAATAAAAAAATAAGAATATCCCGGGAAAAAAAAATTAAATAAATAAACAAGAACAGCTGTAAAAGAAATTTAAATAAACAAAAAGAAATTTTAAGAAATAAACGAATAAGAATATCTTGTGAAAGGAATTTAAATAAACAAATAAGAAATATCGTGAAAGAAATTTACAAAAACCCAATAAGAATACCTTGTGAAAGAAATTTAAATAAACAAATAAGAATATATCGTGAAAAGAAATTTAAATAAAAAATAAGAACAGCTTGTAAAAAAAATTTAAATAAATAAATAAGAATATCTTGTGAAAAGAAATTTAATAAATCAATAAGAATTGCTTGAAAGAAATTTAAATAAACAAATAAGAATATCTCGTGAAAGAAATTTACATAAAACAATAAGAATATTCGTGAAAGAAATTTAAATAAACAAATAAGAATATCTCGTAAAAGAAATTTAAATAAACCAATAAGAATATCTCGTAAAAAGAAATTTACATAAAATATAAGAATATCCTGTAAAAGAAATTTACAAAAAACAATAAGTATATCTGTAAAAAAATTTAAACAAACAAACAAGAAATATTGTGAAAGAAATTTAAATAAACCAATAAGAATATCTCGTGAAAGAAATTTAAATAAACCAATAAGAATGTTCGTGAAAGAAATTAAAAAAAATAAGAATATCTTGTGAAAGAGATTTAAATGAACCAATAAGAATATCTCGTGATAAAAATTTAGATATCAATATTTCCTGAAAGAACTTTAAAAAAATCAAATAAGAAATATCCTGTGAAAAAATTTAAATAAACAAACAAGAAATATCTTGTGTAAGAAATTTAAATGAACCAATAAGATTAACTTTTGAAAGAAATTTAAATAAACAAACAAGAATATTGTGAAAGAAATGGGAAAAAAACCCCAATAAGAATACCATGTGAAAGAAATTTAAATAAACAAATAAGAATAGCTTGTGAAAGAAATTTTAAAACAATAAGAATATCTCGTAAAAGTATTTAAACGAACCAATAAGAATATCTCGTGAAAGAGATTTAAATAAACCAATAAGAATATCTCGTGATAAAAATTTAGATATCAATATTTCCTGAAAGAACTTTAAAAAATCAAATAAGAAAGAAATTAAAAAAAAAGAAATATCTTGATGAAAGAAATTTAAATAAACAAATAAGATTAGCTTATGAAAGAAATTTAAATAAACAAATAAGAAATATCTCGTGAAAGAAATTTAAATAAATAAATAAGAATATCTCTCGAAAGAAATTTAAATAAACTAATAAGAATATCTCATGAAAGGAATTTAAATAAACCGATAAGAATAGATAGTGAAAGAAATGATAAATAATAAGAAACGTTGAAAGTGGAAACAAGGAAATGCAAAAACCTCTCTACCCAAAACAATACCCATAATTTTATGGGTAAAAAACTTCATCCTTTAAATGGCAAAATAGACATTTTTTATTTATTATTTTCTACGCCTTTTATCTGGCTGTCTGTATCACTTTTGATGTAAAATAAACATGACTTAATTAAATAAAATTAAAACCTTTACAAAATCGTGTCTGCATAAATTAAATCGAAACATGGACAAATCTAGACATGCAGATACAAATGACACTATCTTTAAACAAAAACTTTACTTTCCTAATAACTATGTTACAATACTACAGTGATAAAATGTAAATATCGAGATTATGATTGTGATACGGCTTCAGTGTCACGATTAATCGATATATCGATTCCTATTGTTTTTAGGCCTCCCAACCATCCGGGAAGGGAGTGCATTTAAACTTTTAAAAGGCACTCTCCCGTTTCTGAAAGTGGAATATCACGTGACTGTTACACTCAGCGGGAGTCTCACGCGATGTACTCCCGGGAAAAAGATGAATCGTTCCTTCCGGTCGGAGGAAGTTCCGCATATCCGCTTTCTGTACCTCCCCCTCCCCCCCTTCGCTAAATGCACTTTCTAGGAAATGGAAATTGCCCGGACGATTTCTGGGATTTAAGATTATTTTGTTATCTTTCCCAGATGATTTGTATCGAATATCGGCTGCGGCAAGACGATATTGGAAATTATTCCGTTATCGTCTGCCTCTCCGTAATTATGCGATCTGGTAAGGTTTCGTCATAAATGTCATCAGCGTCTTGGGGTGGTTTCCAGTTTCCATGAGGCTCTTGAATTGCGTGGGTGTAGGATGTCTTGGTAGCAAGATCTAATTAGTTAGGCTGCAGTATGTAAGTTGTGATATTAGGCAAATGCTCGTTAAAGAGTTTTAATAGTATAAGCCGCTAAAAGTAAGCAATAGGTTAGATTTTGGAAATTAGTAGCAACTAAACTCAGTGAAAGAGAACTGTACTGTATGACGTAATAGCAGGCATAATCCAGTTTTTTCCGGTTACAAAATAATAACAAGCAATATAGAAAAAATTTTTAAGTCAGTTCCAACTTTTTTTCACTATATTACAGAAAAAAAGCTTTACAAATAAAATTGAATTACACATTTGAACCACATTTTAGAAATACCTTCTAAATGGTTGCACATAGTGACAATGGTCATACGTAATCTAGCTAACATTAAATATGCAGCTAACTTAACTATGATTTTATACCATTACATTAACTATCAGATATGACACGGCAAAGTCCAGTAAATGAACAATTAACAAGTAATATAAAAAAAATTTTTAATCAATTCCTGCTTTTCTTTCATTATATTGCAAAAGTTTTATAAATAATTTTCATTCATTTTTTTAAGTTTATCTAGCGCCATCTATGGGTAGATATATGCAACTTAAATCTAAAAAAAAACTTAAATTAATTAATTAAAGTTAATTACTGGATGATATTTACAAAAACTGTATTTACATCAGTGTTATCCACTACAAGTAAATTGAAATGTATTTGAACTTGAGCGGATGAATAAAAAGTATTTATGAACGATTGAAAATTTGAACGTTATATATATATATATATATATATATAGGGAGAGTGTTAACTCACAGTAGGAATTGAATAATAATAATTTTGATAAATTGTAATATCTGTGCAGAATTAAAGTTTTGAGATTTTAACAACTCGCCTGAAATATTACAAATTGTCCAAAAAAAAAAAAAGACAATTATTCTTATCTAAAATAATCCATTAATATTTTGTCACCTTAATTTGTTAGCGTGTGTTTGTAAGAATATAAAAATATTATTTTGGAATTTTTTTTTTTTTTAAAAAATACGATAAAACTTCAACCTTATTTTCTTACATTAGCTTGACTAATGGCACCACATAGTTATTTAAAGGAGGCGCCATCTGGTGATGCATAAAAAATCTGATGCTCTTAAGATTATTTTACTATCTTTCCCAGTGATTTGTATCGAATATCGGCTGCGGCAAGACGATATTGGAAATTATTCCGTTATCGTCTGCCTGCGTAATTATGCGATCTGGGTGCCTGGTAAGTTTTCGTCATAAATGTCGTCAGCGTCTTGGGGTGGTTTCCAGTTTCCATGAGGCACTTGAATTGCGTGGGTGTAGGATGTCTTAGTAGCAAGATCTAATTAGTTAGGCTTACAGTATATCAGTTACGTTATTACTTAAATGCTGATTAAAGAGTTTTAATAGTATATTTCGCTAAAAGTGAGTGATAGGTTAGAGTTTTGGAAATTAGCAATATGAAGTAAGTCTAAGCTCAATAAAAGACAACTCTACTGTATGACATACCAGCAGGCATAATCCAGTTTTCCGGTTGCATAATTTTGATAAATTGTAATATCTGTGCAGAATTGAAAGTTTGAGATTTTAACAACTCGCCTTAAATATTACAAATTGGCTAAAAAGGCAATTATTCTTATCTAAAATATTCAATTAATATTTTGTCACTTTAATTTGTTAGCGTTTGTTTGTAAGAATATGATAGTATTATTTTGGAAAATAAATTGAAAAAAATGCTCTAAATTTCTACTGTATTCAATTCCTACTATTAGCTCATACTCTCCCTATATATATCATGTTCAAATTTTCAATCGTTCATAAAATACCTTTTATTCATCCATTCAAGTTCAAATACATTTATTTTGAACTTGTAGTGGATGATATTTGATGTTAATACAGTTTTTTTCAAATATTAATACATTAATTAAATTAAATTAATTAATTTTTTTTTTTTAAATTTAAGTTGCATATATCTACCTTAGATGGTGTCAGATAAACTTAAAAAATGAATGAAAATTATTTATAAAGGACTTTCTATAAGAAAGTGAAAAAAAAAGTTGGAATTGACTGTAATTTTTTTTTTATATTACTTGTTTTTTTACATTAACTTAACTACTGGCGCCACATAGTCTTTTAAAGGTGGCGCCATCTGGTGATGCATAAGAAATCTGACGGTTTTGAGATTATTTTGTTATCTTTCCCGGATGATTTGTATGGAATATCGGCTGCGCCAAGACGAAATTTGGAAATTATTCCTTTATCGTCTGCCTCCGTAATTATGCGTTCTGGATGCCTGGTAAGGTTTCGTCATAAATGTCATCAGCGTCTTGGGTGGTTTCAGTTTCTATGATCGCCGAGGAATCTTGAATTGCGTTGGTGTAGGATGTCTGAGTGGCAAGATCTAATTAGTTAGGCTGCAGTATGGAAGTTTTGTTATTAGGCAAATGCTCGTTAAAGTGTTTTAATAGTATATTTCGCTAAAAGTAAGTAATAGGCTGGAGTTTTGAAAATTAGTTGTATGAAATAACTCCAAGCTCAATAAAGACAACTGTACTGCAAAGTACCAGAAGGCATATTCTTACTTTTCCCGGTTACAGAGAAGAAAAAATAATTTTGTTAAATTTTAATACCTGTGCAGAATTAAAAGTTTGAGATTTTAATAACGTACCTTAAATATAATAAATTAGCTTAAAAGAGACAACTATTCTTATCAAAAATATTCCATTAATTTTTTGTCACCCTCAATTTGTTAGCGTTTATGCGTAAGAATATTATAGTATTATTTTGGAAAATAAATTGAAAAAAAAAAAAAATACGGTAAAATTTCTACCTTATTTTATTACATTAGCTTAACTAATGGCGCCACTTAAACTTTTAAAGGTGGCGCCATCTGTTGATGCATAAGAAATTTGATGGTTTCAAGATTATTTTGTTAATTTTCCCAGGTGATTTGAATCGAATATCGGCTGCGGCAAGACGATATTGGAAATTATTCCGTTATCGTCTTGTCTTAGTAATTATGCGATCTGGGTGCATGGTAAGGTGTGGTCATACATGTCATCAGCGACTTGAGATAGTTTCCAGTGTCCATGATATTCTTGAATTGCGAGGGTTTAGGATGTCTCTAGCAAGATCTAATTAGTTAGGTTACAGTATGTAAGTTGTGTTATTAGGTAAGTGCTCATTAAAGAGTTTTAATAGTATATGTCGCTAAAAGTAAATAATAGGCTGGAGTGCTGGAAATTAGCATTATGAATTAACTCTAAGTTTAGTAAAAGTACTAGCAGGCATAATCCGGTGTTTCCCGATTACAAAAAAAAAAAAAAATAATAATTTTGTTAAATTTTAATATCTGTGCAGAATTTAAAGTTTGAGATTTTAATAATTCACCTTAAATATTACAAATTGGCTAAAAAAGACTATTATTCTTATTCCATTAATATTTTGTCAGCGGAATTTGTCAGCCTTTGTTTGTAAGAATATAATAGTATTATTTTGGATAATAAATTGAAAAAAAATACGGTAAAATTTCTATTTTATTTTTCATATTAACTTAACTAATGGCGTCACTTAGTCTTTTAAAGGTGGCGCCATCTGGTTATGCATAAGATTATTTTGTTATTTTTCCAGATGATTTGTATCGAATATCGGCTGCGGCAAGACGATATTGAAATTATTCCGTTATCGTCTCCCTGCGTAATTATGCGATCTGGGTGCCTGGTAAGGTTTCGTCATAAATGTCGTCAGCGTCTCGGGGTGGTTTCCAGTTTCCATGAGGCACTTGAATTGCGTGGGTGTAGGATGTCTTAGTAGCAAGATCTAATTAGTTAGGCTGCTGTATGTAAGGTAAATGCTCATTAAAGAGTTTTTAATAGTATATGTCGCTAAAAAGCAAGTAATAGGTTAGAGTTCTGGAAATTAGCATTATGAAGTAACTCTAAGCTTAGTAAAAGTACCAGAAGACTTAATCCGATTTTTCCCGATTAAAGGAAATAATAATTTTCATAAATTGTAATATCTGTGCAGAATTAAAAGTTTGGGAATTTAACAACTCGCCTTAAATATTACAAATTGGCTAAAAAAGACAATTATTCTTGTCTAAAATATTCTATTAATATTTTGTCACCTTAATTTGCTAGATTTTGTTTATAAGAATATAATATAATAGCATTATTTTGGAAAATAAATTTAAAAAAAAATACGATAAAATTCCTACATTATTTTTTTTTTTTTTTCATTAGCCTAACTAATGGCGCCACTTAGCTTTATTAAGGGGCGCCATCTAGTTATGCCCAATAAAAATTTATTTGTGATAAAAATACAAAAATCTCTAATAATACCCTAATCCAACAATATGCTCAACCGCAATTATTTGTGCCTACAATAAAATATTTGTTAATTAAAAATATTGCTTAGTATATACGGGTATATAAATAGATACATTGCAAAAAAAAAATTTTTGTAACAATAAAAAAATATATTTTAATTTTTAATCAGAAAAGCACTAAACGAAAAGTCGCATTTGCCTACCTTTGGTTAAAAAAGTGTATAAAATGTTAATTTCGTATTTTTTATGAACATTTTATTCCAAAAATGGTCCAACAGAGTTTCTAGAATCCGGTTTTAAATATTTGTTGAATAAAATACTCATTGTTAATTGCATATATTTTTATTTAATGCACTAGACATCTATATCTCGATATGTATTAATTTATATCATGATAGAAATAAAACATTTATTGCTTTATTCCTGGTTTCAGTGGAGTAGAACAGACAATAGAAAATAAATGGAAATTGATGCATAATAATTTAGTGATAAACTTTGACCTTCAAATTTGAACTAAATAGTTTCTCTGGAAAATAAAAATTCCAGATCGTTATGCAAAAAAAAAATGAATTGCATAATTAAGAATTAGGTATGAAAAGTTAGTGAGATAATTAGATAATTGAAGTACTGTAGTTTAATACAATTTATATAAAAAAGGTTACAATAATTAAATAGCATTTCTCTAGTATTTTAATGTATAATCCCTTTTGAAAGATTTTGTTTTTATTCTTATTGTTTACTTTGATATTTTCTTCACAAAAGTTAGATTTTTGATGAACAAAAGGAAAAATTATCTTTTTAATTTAATGCTTTGATAGATATTAGGTAAAAACTAGAAACAGTTGAGAAAAAAAAATCAAATTAAATTCCCATGTTTATAGTCAGTCTACGGATAGCATGGAAAATAAATATCGGATGGAAACGGACAAATCAATTTCTTATTAGGGGTGCCAGTCAGATAAACGCTGCTCATAGCTGTTTTGAAAGAATAAAGTATAATAGTTAGTGAGAATTCTTTTACTTTTAATATCGTGTAAACTAAAATTGTAATTATTAAAATTAATATTCCTTTATTTGAATTAAAATACCTCTTCAATAACATTTCTTCCGCTGACACTTTTGAATTCGTCAATTTTCCATTAAATCAGTGCTCGAACAATAACTAAGAGTTCTTAAAATCATAAATTTTCAAAACTTAATACGTAATGATTGAGAATTGAGAAATTGATTTATGCATGCACATTTAATGTAAGAAAATTCATTATTTTTTTGTTGTTGTGCATTCTCCGTTGCTCTCCATAAGTCTCTGATAATTGAATTTTTAAAAATTCCAGTCTTTGTATATATTTTAGCACCTTTGTTTTTCTTACATATTTCTGCTACATAAATTAAATCAAATACCTTTTATGCATTTGGTAATGACGTTATCCATTAATAAGTTTAAAAGCTTTTAATATTTTATTTTTATCAGAGCCAGAGGCTACGTAAGTCGTAAATTGTGTTCCAGAAATGTCTTAGAGGAAGAGATGGAAGTAGTTTACGTTCATTCTCGTACATAATAAGTTTATTTTCAGTTAAATTTAGAAAATTTAGCTTTCGTTAGTTTCGTAGAAATTTGTAACATCTTTCTTTTATTGGACAGAGAATCTTTCATTTATGGACATTTAAAGTCAATGATGACTCGAAAGAGAAGGTTATATTTAGATACCAAAGTTTGTTGTCTTTCTTAGGTTTTACGACTAATTTGAATTATTTAATTTCCGTAGAAGTTATTCTAGATATTTTTGTCTTATAAATATTGATGTGAGCACTTTGGAATAGTTATATTGCTTATCTTGAAATATATCTAACATATCTACTTCTTCACTGCCACTGCAGTCCCGTGGTGGAATAAGGTCGTCTGCCTACTGGCAGATATCGACGTTAGAGAAGGTTACTTTTTAAAGGGGGAGTTGCCAGACCTACGCCCAACAGTCTACAGTCATATTAGATGACCTATGGCTTAAATTGGTTGGGTTTGTCTCCCTACGGTATTTTTGCACTCTTTAGGCTAATTAGACCTACTGTTTAACGTGGATTTCGAACCGCTGACAAACATCCATACTCCCATCAGAATTAGAACCGGAAGCCTGTGGTACCAATGGCCAGAGCGCTAGTCAATGGATAATCAGATCGCTGGTTTAAATTGGATTCCGAATCATTACAAACATCCATAGCACCTGGGACTCGAACCCCAAAACCTGTGACACAAGCTCCGGTTTGCTAATCAGTTAATCGATAATTAACAAATGCATGATGAAATTATGGAATTTAAAAGAAGTTTCAATTTTCTTTCAAAAAAATTAAAACAATTTTTTACATTACACATCTTTTACGCTTAATAATAATTTAACCTCTAATGTTTTAAATGTTTAATGTTCGAAGTATTTCTATTGTTTATTTAAAACTTACTTTTACTCTTTATATTTAAAAAAATACTAGTTACCGCAAAACATAAAATATAACATCAATTAACTCGTCGACCAGAAACATAAATCAATATTGAACTCAGTATCATAAGTCAAAACCAAACTCAAAAAGATAAGCCAAAATGAAATTCAGAATCATAATTAGAATGAAATAACCATATTTTATGAAAATTTGTTGATATAGTGATAAAAAAAAAAAGTCTCCAAAATCCTGTCTTCTAAAAATCCAAAATTATCGATTCAAATTTTTTACCACACTATCAATGTAATGTAAAAAAGTGCAAAATTCGTATTCAAAAAAGTGTGCAAATTAGAAGACAGCTCATCAAGAAATAGTTTAAAAAATGATTTAATACTTTAAACATACCAGCAAACACCAGGAATGCATTTAATAAAGCTTTCCGAAAAATCCAATATATTTTTTTAGATGCAGCATTCATTTAACAAATACAATCAAATTCTTTTTTTTCCAAATAAATTTATCTCAGGATTTTTTTGGACGACTCTTTAATGATTTTTGTGTCCGTTTATTTTATTATCCTTTTTTTTTTTTATTTTACTCATGTGCTGTTTTCTGAAAGAAATTATGAAAAAGGGGGTAGTGAAGAGAAACGAATAATGATAGATTTTTTCCTGGGCATCATAATTCTTGGACCTCACGTTACAAATTAAAAAAACTCAGTTTTTTTAAAATTCATCATATAAATGTAATTACCGTCACGAAAAGAATTGTTAAAAGAATTTATTGACGATGAATCAATTATTTTTGAATTAAAATCATCTGAGTTGACGGAAACTGCGAAAAACAAGCAAATATTTTTATGCATTTTTGATAGCTGCAGGATCACCAAACGTGCGACATAATAAATAATATAACATAAGTATAAAAGTTGGTAATTGATTTAACTAGAACTTTTTTTTTCACAGCTGAAAATGATGAAAATGTGATTATAATATAAATTTTTTCATGTAATTGTTGTTATTTTTTATCCCACTTGTTCAACAGTAAGATTTAGACCAAGTCCATGAACTGAAGTTTGGAATTAATAATTTTGATTCTAATCTTTCTACATAAGATACCATTTGTTGTCCCATGGGCATGTAGTAGGCTCAAAAACATATCAATTATTTATATACTTTAATAATTAATTTTTGCAAAACTTTTATTAACCTCCTCGCTGCGCTGTGTTAGGCTGTTCGTGACATACTTATGTATACCACGAACAACCCAAATTTTATTAGATACTTTTTTATACAGCGTACTTATGTATTCCAACACCCCACGAACAGCCCAACAGCCAACTTTACTGCTTTCTGGGTGAACTTTTATGATTAATTGTCTCGAATTTGCCACGAACAGCCCCTCGATGGATAATGAGGGAGAAGATATCTTCCTAGACAACTTTTAGGGTTAACTGTCTCGCATTTGACTCATGTATAGCAAAATACCCGGAAGGAACTCCTGGTAGATAGCCTGATTGTCGATGTGAGGTGCTTTAATGTTGGCACAAGCACCATCAAGTTTCATCATTTCTGAAAGCGGTGACAGCAATGAATGCCAACAACTGAACCGAACCTTTTCCCAGTCACTATTTACGCACATTACCACTGGGTTGTGATCTGTGCTAATTTACTACTGCCATATTAATTTTTTTAAAAAACGAAACACGTTTAAATGTGTAAGAGTTCAGATAAAACCAAATTACCATTAAACATTAGAGGTACGATTATGACAATGTAAGAGGACTTAAGTAATGATTCTGAAATAAAATAACATAATTTTTATAAAGAGCTTCTAGTGTAACTACTACTGACTATGATTATATATATATATATAATTATATTTATATAGATATTTAATATGTTATTTTGATATGTAGTATAGCATAATAAATACCTGAAAGAAGTAGTGTTGATATCAAATCGTTATTACCAGATAAAATATTTAAAATGTTTATAAATTTAATATTCTTTGTTCGTGGTTGCCTCATGGTGGGCTGTCCATGGCATATATATAACTATGTCATGAACAGCCCATCGATATATAATAATGGAGGGAAAACATGGTTTGCCATTTGCCCTGCCCATCGAGATACTTTAGGATCAACTTTTGGGGTTAATCGCATTTGACTCTTGTATAGAAGAATACCCGAAGGAACTCCAACCAGGTAGCCCTGATTGTCGATGCGAGATTCTTTAATAACGTTCTCACAAGCACCATCAAGTCTTATCATTTCTGAAAGTGGTGACAGCAATGAATGCCACCAACGGATAAACCTTTTTCCGATTCACTAGCTGATGTTACTACTTCGCTAATTTACTATTACCATATTAATTTGACAAAAAAAAAAGAAATATGTTTAAATCCTTAAGCGTTATGTTAAATTCAATTATCATTAACTATTAAAAGTGGACATTATGACGATGTGGGTAAGAAGACTTAAAATATAATGATTCTGAAATAAAAATCTCACCCATAATTTTTTTATGCGCCACACATAATTCCAACACCACCAGGAAAAAAAGATACACCATGTAAAGGATCCCTTAATTGCATTACAACCATTACATTTAAAAGCACTTGTCTTTTTACTCCTCTCAGCACTCTTCTTTCACCACGGCTTCATTCCTTTAATTGATTTACCTCCACAAAGATTTAAAAGTACTCTGAGCTGCATTTTACATTTCTCCTCTTTTTCCCTCCCCCTAAGTGCTTTGTGCCAGCATGTTTATATGCCAATTAGGGAAACGCTCCCCCCCGGCGCACGGTTAACAGTTAACAAGTTAAACTGTCGTTTCTTCCTTAAGAAAAGGGAGGGAAGATTTCTAAAGACGAGAGAAACTGTGCTTCAAGAAACCTAATAACTGTCTCATTCGCGTTAAATAGCCCATTCAACGCTGGCCCATTTAAATTCTCCCTCTCAGTTTCAAGTTTTATTGTCGGGCGGTGTGGACATTTTCCTTGCCTGCGCTTTTGTTTTATCAAGGTTTGAATTAACTCGGAAATGAGATGCGATGGATTTGGTCCCTGATTTGCATATGTTGGATCCTTATTTGGGTAGAGGGAGATATATCTTACTGCTTCGTATTCGGCAATCATTTCGGATTCATATGCAAGAAAACAGAAAGAGAGAGACAAACTTTGGTGTTGTTTCTAGGGTTCGTTTATTTGTGAGATGATATATTCGTTTTGTTGTTGAATTTATGTCCTGTTTCTGTGAATATCATTGCATATTAATTGAGAACGTTGTTGTTATTCAAGTTTTCGACGGGAATTTTTAAAAAGTTGCGTCTTGTAGAGTACAATATGTTAAATATTCATTATTTTTAATAAAAATTCATTGATTTTAA